>JAEANM010002701.1:0-23892 GCA_017656035.1 Myanophis thanlyinensis | reverse complement strand
ATAGATAGATAGATAGTAGATGGATGGCTTGGAGAGAGAGAGAGAAAGAGAGAGAGAGTTTCTCCATTGACTTTCGTTGTCAGAAGGACGCAAAAGGGGATCATATGACTCGGAGACATTGGAACGGTCATAAATATGAGCCAGCTGCCAAGCATCCAACTTTTGATCACATGATGATGGGGATGCCGCAATGGTTGTAAGCATAGGGGGGGAAAAAAGTCATGTCACTTTTTTCCAGTGCTGTACTTCGAACAGTCACTAAACGAACGGTTGTAAGTCCAGGACTACCCATATTTAATTGCCCCGGGTTCTGCCCTGCAGAACAGAAGTTAGTAAATTAAAAAAAAAATACTTCCATTAATCCTGGTGTATTTCCCAGCTAGTGATGAGTTTGCAAGCCGGACGTTCCCCAGTCAGATGCAGTATGAGAAGATAATAACACCGTCCCTCATCTCCAGGCAGAGTAGTCCGTGCCTGTGCCTTGTGGCCATGGGGGGAATTTTATTTATTTCTGCATGACAACATTTCTGTAGCTGCCTATCGTATGGCTAACTCAAGAATTAAAACAGGTCGATGGCTCTGGAGTGGATTCGCCCCCCCCCACCCGTCCCCCCCATTCAAACTGGACAGTTTTAGTGCTTAAAATCTAATTAATGCCAATGCATCCTCTTCCTCTTCCTTCCTTTCAGAGAAAAGGCCTGCATGGTTATTCCAGAAGAAAGAGAAGGACGAGATGAAACCAACCTGGATTTAGCAAGAGATTCCACGGCAGCCACCGTTTCGATCGATACTCGCAAAGCAGGTCTGATTGTGGGCTCTCTGCAACTCCTTTTAAAACCCAAAGGTGCTTTTTTTTTAAAAGAAGCAACTGGACTTCCTGGTTTTTTTTTCTTTGAAGACGTTTCCCTTCTCATCCAAGAAGCTTCTTCAGCTCTGACAGGATAGTGGGGAGTCAGAGGTGAAGAAGGTTCTTGGATGAGAAGGGAAACGTCTTCAAAGAAAAAAAACCAGAAAGTCCAGTTGCTTCTTTTAAAAAAAACAACAAAAACCCACCGTTGGGACAGTTATGACCTGGCTGACTGAGAATCTCCATAGATTCTTTTTAAGACCCCGTCTCAGTGGCTGGATTTACATTGATTCGTGACATGGTTGCGTGAACATCCCACATCGCTTAACGATAGCTTTGGTTTGTACGTGGATCGATTAAATAACGATTCCATTTTTAAGTGGTCTCACCCTGGGTCAGGGGTGGGCAATTGTGGCTCTTTTATGACTCGTGGACTTCCAATCCCAGAATCCCTGGGCAAGGCAACCTAAATAAAATGGAGAAAATATTGTGAGGTGTAAGTTTAAGGAACCCTTCCGCTTTAAAATGTTTCCTCCATTTTATTGAGGTTGCCTTGCCCAGGGATTCTGGGATTGGAAGTCCACAAATTATAAAAGAGTCACAATGGCCCACCCCTGCCCTGGGTAGTATTAGCTGGCATCCTAAATGAACGTGGGCGCTGTAAACTAGCAGTTTGTCTTCCTTCCATTCAATTGTGTCTGATTTTCAGGATGAGACCTTGCAGTTTTCTAGGCAAGGTCTTTCAGAAGTGGTTTGCCATTGCCTCCTTCCTAGGGCTGAAAGAAAGCGGCCGGCCCAGAGCAGGACTAGAACTCAGGGTCTCCTAGTTTCATGTGATTTGCGACCTTCCCAGCTGGCTTCCAACAAGGAAATGGGGACATACATTTAATTAATGTCCTCAGTGAATCACTTTCACAGCTACAATTTTTTGCTTAATGTGGTTTAAAAAAAAATGTCATGAGATCAGGCGTAACTCAACAGCAGCCTTGCTTAGCAGTGGAAATTCTGGCCATAAGTCAAGGATCACCTGCAATTTGGCTTTCCACCTTTGAAATATCTTCCTCCTTAGCTTGAAATCTTTCCATCCAAAAGCTTAAGCTGGGATGTCTTAGGACGCCAAGTAAAATTCCCATCCTGCGACGAGACGAGTCCATTAGCGCTCAGGCCAGGGCCTAAAGCTTTTTGTTAACCCGTCTGAAATGACCTCTTGCCTCTCACTGCTTTCCTTAAGGCGGCCAACCCCAAAAGGCTGTGCAGCACAGCATCGTGGTGGACATGCGTGAGTTTCGCAGCGAGCTTCCCTCCTTGATCCATCGGCGGGGCATCGACATCGAGCCCGTGACGTTAGAAGTTGGGGACTACATCCTCACCCCGGACATCTGCGTGGAGCGGAAGAGCACCAGCGACCTCATCGGCTCGCTCAATAACGGCAGGCTGTATACTCAGTGTGTTTCCATGTCGCGCTACTACAAGCGGCCTGTCCTCCTCATCGAGTTCGATGCCAGCAAGCCGTTCTCTCTCACTCCCCGGGCTTCTTTGTACCAAGAGATCTCCAGCAACGACGTCATCTCCAAACTTGCCCTCTTGACGCTTCATTTTCCGCGCCTCCGGCTCCTGTGGTGCCCGTCCCCGCACGCCACGGCCGAAGTCTTCGAAGAACTGAAACAGAACAGGCCTCAGCCTGACGCCACAGCGGCTTTGGCCATCACGGCCGATTCCGAAACCCTCCCCGAACGGGATAAATACAACCCCGGCCCTCAAGACTTCTTGCTCAAAATGCCCGGGATCAATTCCAAAAACTGCCAAGCCGTAATGAATCACGTCAAGAGCATCGCCGAACTGATCACTCTCTCTCAGGAGAAGTTGGCAGAACTTTTGGGAAACACTGCCAATGCCAAGCAGCTCTACGAGTTCATCCATCTGCCTTCCACCGAGGCCGTCTCTCAAGGGAAAGCGAAGCGGTGAACGACGTATCGCGCCGGGCTTTCAGAGGGCGCTGTGATTCACGAGGACTGTCGCGTAGGTGTGACCAGCGTGTACAGTCTCTTTAAACTGGGGCCAGTTTACAGAGGGAGACAAAGGTATTCGACCGTCCAGATGTCCTTTTCTGATCTGCAACCCAGACGCCGAATGTTCCCAGATATCATAAACTCCCTACCCCAATTTTTTCTTGGCTGTGCCAAACTAACCACCACCACCCACCACCATCCCAGTTTATTTTTAACACGAGGAGCTGCGATTTCTCCTTTGGCCACGGGCTTTTGCAGAAGGCGATGTTGGGTTCGGAACGGTGCCTGGCTCCAGGAAGCAGTGTGGATAAAGGAGTCTACAGGTGTGTGTTGTGTATGAAAACCTGCAGGATATGGTGCGTGCCATTTTGCAAATTTTAACACGCCTCTCTCTTCCAGATGCCACATCGGACATTTCTCCCCTCCCCACTGGTTCCTTTAAAAGCTTTAAAGCAGCAGTGCGTGCAACGATGGCCATTTAATGAGCTGTGGACATCAGTTTCCAGAATTCCTGACCTGTGGACATTAACTCCCAGAATTCCCGAGCCAGCAATTCTGGGAGTTGAAGTCTACATGTCATAAAGTAGCCATAGTTTCATACCCCTGTTGTATAGGAAGTGTTCTAAAACAAGTGGGCCTATAACCTATGGAAAATTCATTCCTAATCTCTCTTCTTCTTTTTTTTTGTCAGATCTTTTTTGGTTACGCTTCACTTTTTCCAGTTTTTTTTCCCTACTTGCTTAACTTTGGAAGTTATATAACACGGAACTGCCATAGGATTACTGTTTAAAGAAAGAGCTGTGTTTCGAGGAGGTTCGTATTTGCTTGAAAAGAGGTGGGAGGACGATCTATAAGTAGATTTCAGGTCCTGCTCCTTTTGGGTTTTTTTTTTTTTTTAACATAAATCTCCATTTTATAAATATTGACTTAAAGGGCTTGAAAGTCTGTCAAAAGCTGTTAGCTATACCGAGGATATCACAAGTGCCCTTCATTAATTCAAACAGTTCTGACAGAAGTAATTTTCATTTTTGTTTAATTGATGTTTTGGATAAAAAACAAAAGAGGGAAAATTGCAGATATTTTGGTCTTTTTACGCATTGCTACCTGTTTGGATTGCCTATAATCTCTTTATAGCTGCTGGCAGCTGTTGTGAGCCTCAAATATTTAATAAGAGTGCTTTAAAAAAATATTGAATGAATTACGCAAATTGATCCAAAGTTTTAATCCAGAAAATACAGCATAACCTCATTGATCAGATTTTTTTTAATACTATTCCTTTCCATGTTCATGTTTATAGAAACTATAAAGGGAAATTTTCTATCTTAGAAGAGGCATTTTATAAGCTGTCATGCAGGAGAAAGTAAGTGTATTTTAAGATGGTGCCTGGACTTATTTATAAACTTAACACTGTATTGCCTTTCTTTGCACTGTTCCAGGCAAATATATGCAGATTTATTTAATTCCATATATATGCCATGAAAGAGTTGAGAATCTAATTGTTGATCTTTACAGGATCTTAGCACACCTATCTATCTTCAACTTCTTATCATTTCTGCTAACCAAAGCTAAGAATTTTAATTCATACTTTAGCTGCATTCCATTTATCTTTAATATGTTTGAGATGATAAAAAAGATGAATTTCCGAGAGGAGAGAAATTGCTGGCAGATAAATAGCCATTCCTGTGAGGAGTAGATCCAAATGGATTCTTCTTAATGCATTGCTAGAAACGAATCCAGTTTATTTTTGTGACATATACAGATAGGTTTACACAGTGTTTCTCAACTTTGGCAGCTTTAAGATGGGTGGACTTCAGCTCTCAGAATTCCCCCGCCTAGGGAATTCTGGGAGTTGAAGTCTACCCATCTTAAAGCTGCCAAAGTTGAGACACAGTGTTAATGTATGACTAGAAGTAATTACTCAAATTGAAACAGAAATACAGTCCTTGTCATCGTTAAGGGGTGGGGTAAGGATTTTTCTATGCATGTCCAGATAATTGCCTATACTCCTTGCTAGTAGGTTGGAGAGAGAGATTCTGCTCGCCCTGTTATTTCTCTATAAATCAGATTTGAGCCATGCAGCCTTTAAATGAATTATTTCAGATTGAAAGAACATTGTCTTTTTATTACACTTCAGGTAGAAATGTCTTCTATAAAATAGGCACGATGATTTCTCTTATTTTTCCTACTACCAATTTTGTCTATGGAAGGAGAAACACTATGCCAGTCATTTGGTGTTTTTGGAAACTGAATAGGAATGACTTTTCTATTACGGCCCTGGAAAGGAGAAATATAAACAAGGGTGGCCATACTTCTTTGTTCTTAATAGGCGGTGTGGTATGTGAAAGGCCTAAAAATTGCCCGTGAGCCCAATCGGTGCGTGGTTTAATCTTGATGATAAGGCAGATGGAAGATTTTGTTTGTGAATATTTCACACTGCGGCAGGATGCGTTTTTGTAGACTTCCCAAAAATGCAAATCTGGGATTCAAGTATTAAGTCTGCTGTGGAGAGGATGAGTCATTTGCTAATAGAATTAGGATTTTTATGTGATTCTGTAATGAATTGGGATATCTACCGCTTTCAAGTGTCCTACAAATATTAGAATCTTTGTGATTAAAACTGTTTTTGTACTTGTATTAAAAGAAAGTTCACTGTCGGAAAGTAGTTAATTTCTGCTCCGTTTAGAAATTACTCAAGGTAGTAAACATACCTAATATTCCTCCCTCCCTCCTACTCTCTCTACAACAACCATCCTGTAAGGGGGGGGGGGGGTTGAATGAAAGAGAGAGACTGGCCCAAAATCACCTAGTCAGCTTTTATGCTTTGTGGGTGTAGAACTCCCGTGTTTCTACGTAGTCTGATGCTTTTATCACCAGACCAAATATTAGCAAAACCCATCTTTCAAAGGGCATTCTCAGCCCATATATTTGAATTCAAATTCTTCGATTTGTAATGTAGATTTGTATCCTATTCTGATCAGAAATCTATTGATGAGTGTTAAGCCTTACAAAGCCAACCTGTACTATGTATTCGTAGACAAGGGTTCCAAGAAACATCCCCAATGTAATCAAAATTCTCAGGAAACAGGATTCCTTAGAATGAGGTTTTTTTGAAGACATCATATTGGCACATCTGGAGAAAAGCAGACTCTGAATTCCCGAGTTTTTTCCACCCAAATTCAAGTCACGGTTTCTTCTCCTAAATCATCACATGTCACCTTCTTCTCCAATCCAACTAGAGTAGCATCAAAAGGTCATCTTTTGGTCCTCCCTCCACAGGTGCAGGTCAGACGTCCTTGATTCCCACGGGAAAGAATGCCGAAATGATAGGACTCCCAGCTAACTATCTAAGTCTAACCCCCATATACATTTTTCTAAAGAATGGTGTGGCAAGCCTGAAGCGAAACTAAATTCAAAAGAGAATTAAGAAGAAGAAGAAAAAATCTGCTAAGAGTCCTTTTAGCTTGAAACCAAGTTCGTCAGCATGGAAAACTGGGAATCTGCAGAAGTATATAAATATATTGGGTTAAGAAATTCCAAGAGACATTTAAAAGAAGTAGACAGTCAAATGAGCATGCGGCTGTTTAGCCCCGACAGATTGCTAGAAGAGGATGAAATGAATGAATGAAGAATCTTCATGTAACACTGAGTTGCAGGTCCACCATGTCTGCTCCTGGTTGTTGTGGGGGTATATCCTGCAGAAACCAGCAGCAGAGCTGTGCAAAATCTGCAGGAAGAACCTTAAAGGGGAAAAAAAATGTATGGCTGTTATCTGTGTTATTTTAAGCCTAACCTGACCCTTCTTTTGGCCAAGAGCCAATTCATTGTGGTGTCGACGATGTGCCTTTCAAAAGCGAAGGGAGAAAAAAAATATGTGCTCCCTTTGGTGATTATCGATAACAGACGACTCTGAGATCCTCTTAAAAAAATTACTTCATTATTTATTCTGGGTACCGTCTGCAAACCAAACAAGCCGGTTTCTATATTTAAAGCGGGTGGGTAGTCGCCTGAGCTAAAGTTTCCAGGCGTCGTTCTGGTAGAAACAGGTATTGTGTCTCACGTTACCAACACAGAAAGGATCCTGGCTTTTGTAGACTCTCTGTTGTTGTCAGGCTAAGGCGATCCTCTTGGTGACATTTTCGGAGGAGCCCCGCTGTGGGTGACGTAGCCTAAAAAGACTTTCGCTGGTTTGGCTTAAATGACCTGTGTGTGCAGCAGGCCATTAATCTAAATCCCAGGAACTCTCCAGCATGGCTTAGCTTAAGTTGCATGGGTTGGCCAGCCCCCAAAAGGGAAACGCAGCTGGCTCCACGGGCTTTCCTTTGCTTTGAAGAAATTGGGCATTGAAGCCTTTTCACAGCGTTGAAGATAAAACTGGGCTGCTTCAGATTTTACTCCAATTAGTACCCTGGAACAAAAGGGTCCTTAACCTTTGTGGGGGTTTACAAAGTTCTGTTTGGCAGGAGAAAAAAGGAAATTGGAATGCATCCTGTTTTTTTCCCCTTTCAATGCTCAATGACATGTTTCCACTTTTCTAGAGCTAGGTCAATAAATTGTTTCCAGATCTCCCTGCCTTGTATTATTTTAGTTACTTGCTTGATTTATACCCCATCTTCCGTTCAGGAGCTCCAGAAGGTGTACCTGGTGCATTTTTTAAAAAAAATTTGCCACAACATACAGGAGTGTTTGCATTGGCAGAGTGACCCCTTCAGTGTCACTGTGGGAGTTTTAGTGCCTGGCAATGGATCACAGATGATCTCCCCGATCCTTTCTGAGGACATTATTACAAGGAGATCAAGAGCTTTCTGTACAATGGCCACACCCTCCGGAACAGCTTTGTTCTGCAAAGGGAAGAAGGTTCCTTCATCATCATCATCATTATTATTATACACTTTATTCATTAAACATGAAACTCAGTCAACTGAACATTTAAAAATGTGTCACATTATTGACTGGCACTGATGGTTGATATGGCTGCCCGTATTATTATACAGTCCACGCTGGGGGGCTTCTGTTGTAGTCTGTTATTTATCAAATTTATTTCCCTGCTTATCTCACGCTTCAGGCGACTGAATGGTTATGGTTTATTGTATTAATTCCTGAGTCACTTAGAGCTTCTAACCGAAGTGCCAGAAACATAAGGTTTTTTAAAAAAATCACCAGGTTAGATAGGGCCAATTAGTTAAACTAACCTGTTTTTACCCATAAGAGATTTGGCCGCTCTCCAGCCATAAAAGGAGCTTTCAAAATGTGGCATCAGTCGCTCAGTTATAAACTGTCAGCTTCTTTCTCAAAGTTCTGCTCAAATCTAACTTTTTATCAAAGGCTCCAAAAGTGTCACCTCTCTTTCTAACACCTGGTGTGACACTTGCCCTTGTTTTGCTCCCAAAGGGACAAACCTTGTGAGTGGGATCTCCCATTACAACCACCCAAAACTTAATCTTATTGCCTAGTACAACATTCTTTTTACGCCCTGCTTCTAAAAGATGATGTTATCAGGTAGGTAGTTAGAACTTGTAGAGGTTAAAGCCTTGAGGCTGGAAGCAAAATTTCTTAGGAAGTTACTGGAGAAATCCCCTTGAAGCAGGCAGTTGATTTTAAACACTTATTTTCTTCCTGGGTCAGATGTGCTTATCTCATAATGCCTACAACTTTATATAATAGAAGAACTTTGGCGCTCCGATGCTCTTCAAATTCTTTAATCGTCTGGACTTTTATAGATTAAAGTTTTTTTTTTAAACTCAGTCCGGTACAGTTGCCTTCCTTCAATTTATCTTTTTTTTTCAGTGATTGTTCAGCTGTGCCCTTTTGAAAAAGAAGCAGTAGTTTCTGAGAGAGAAGGGAGAAAGAGAAAGGAATAGTAGCAGTAAATACAATAGAGGATAAGGCGAGCGAGGGGATCTAATTTATTGGGCTTTCTGTTCACAAGAGTAAATTATTCCTCTGATCTCTGCTGACTTATTTGTAAATTAGCCAGACGTATTTTCCTTTCGAAATAAGTCAAATCTAGATAAGAATTCAATTTAAAAAATACCATTGGGGGAAGTGGGAAAATGGTAATATGACATTTAGAAATAATCCTTCATTTGTAACTTTAAGACATGCCTGTTTGCCACTGACATTAATCTGGTTGTATAAAATGATACCTTAACCCCAGGATCCCAGGCCATCTAAAACAAAAGGGGTAGGAAAATAACAAATTTAATTAGTAAAATTATTGCTGCAAACCTAATTAGATATTGTTCGGCTAATCCCTCATACAACATTTTTCTATTGCAGATTTATGATTTGTTTACAAAAATCTTAACAAGCCTTTCATCTTGATTTTGTTTTTGAAAAC
The DNA here is from genome assembly GCA_017656035.1 of Myanophis thanlyinensis. Lineage (NCBI taxonomy): Eukaryota > Metazoa > Chordata > Lepidosauria > Squamata > Homalopsidae > Myanophis > Myanophis thanlyinensis. The sequence continues at coordinate 14,699 of JAEANM010002701.1, read as the reverse complement.
TGGAATCTTTCTGAGAAGCTAGGTTGATTGTGCAATAAAATCTGTTTGCTTGTGATTATTTTTGGAAATACACAATTGTTAGGGACTTAAAGGAGAATGAATTGTAAGACTGTTTACGGAAAAGGTTAACTTGTTTAGCCTTGTTCCTCTGGGCGTTCTTTCAAATCTCTGCACATAGTTCATGAAGATTATTCATGATACATCTAACTGAATTTTCATAAAGTACATGCAGAGATTCACAAGTGGAGACCTGCCATAAAACATTATTTACAAAGCATAAAACCACAGGGCTTATGGAACACCCTTCCTACGAATTCTCCCTGTTGTATATTATAAATGGCTCAATATTGGGGGCAGCTTTCATATCAATAAAATGTCACAGAGAAAAGCATTGCTTGCACAGTTCTATTCTTTGTACAGTAGTTAAAGGTACTGTATATCACTGCATCTGGCTATCTTTGAAGCATATTTCTTCATGCAGAAGATATTCATCACTTCAGTGTCTTCATTGTCAATTCAGAGGCTGGTTGCCTTTGTTGCTCTCATTATTAGTTTTTTTTACATTTCACCTTAGTCCCATTTTTGGACTGTATTGTTTGAATTTCATTCCTTAGAGCCTGAAGATCATTTGCATTTTCAGCTCTTCCAGTGGTGTCATTAGCATAGCCATTGATTTTCTTCCTCCGGTGTTAAAATCACACTCATCTCTTCTTCCAGTGTTAAATCATAATGGACTGAATAAATTTTTTAAAAAGTAGAGCATTGTTTCATTCCTTTGTTGACTTAGAGCCAGTCTGCTTCACCATGTAGTGTCTAGACTGTGGCTTCCTGCCCTTTGTATAAGTTTTACACGAATACACGAGATGTCCTGGGATTCCCATTTTTTAAAACCACATTCTACAGTTCGATGACACAGTTGAAGACCTTTCTATAATCAATGAAGCAAATATTTATTATTGGTTCATATTCCAATGATTCAGCGTCCATCAGCAATAACATCTGGCATTCCTGTCTGAACTTCTGGCCCATCTTTTTCTATGCAATTTCAGATTTGTGTTGGAAGACCTTAAAATGATTTTGCTAACTTGCGAAATTAAAGATAACGGATGACTGGTCACACCCTCTGTTAAACTCTTTTTTTCTGATACTAGTATGTAGACTGACCGCTTCCAATCCGTTGGCCATTGTGTCATTCTCCAGATTTGCAAGTTGCAAGTTTTACTGACTTTCTCTCGATGAGTCACGTATCTATAGATATTCCATAAATTCCTTCTAAAATCACTCTGAACCCAAGGAGGAAGCTAGACTGCATCTGGATATACAACATTTATCTGGATTCCATGACATCAATAGGTCTGAGGCTTGGGGATTCTGGAAGTTGAAGTCCACACATTTTGAAAGTGGCCAAGTTTCAAAAACACTGGTTTGATGCTTAGCATAATCCCAGGCAGTGCAGTGAAATTAATATGCAACAATAAAAAAGGCACTTGATCACTTTAGTCTGCCTTTCAGGGGCGACAAGCTTGGATAATGATATCAATTTTGATGGAAGTCCAAATTTGTACAGTATTGCACGGTACAGGTGACGTGGGAATTATAAAGAGCACTGAGAAAAGAGCTCCAAATTTTTTTTGGGTTGGTTATGATGCTGTTTAATTTAATATGGAGGCGCGCTCAAGAACTCCTCCTAGATATAGTAATATTCCTCATCCTAAACTTTTTTCTCCAAATCTTGTCCACCCACAATGTTGCAAGGCTTCACGCCCTCAAAATTAAAACATCTTGTGCCCTTTTAATCCATAAATATTTCATGAAGGATCCAGGGGCGCTTTCCTGCTTAAGCAGAAGGGTTGGACTAGAAGACCTCCAAGGGTCCCTTCCAACTATCATTTCATTTCATTGTATTTTTTTACAAGGCGAAGAGAAACAAAAAAACGGCCTTTGACGAAGAACAATGTCATTTATTTTGTTGGTTTCCCCCCCCCTTTTTTAAAAAAAAAAAAACTCCAAAAGCAAGACGCCTTTTTTTTTTTTCCCCCTCAACGAGAGACAGAAAGAGAAAAAAAATCCAACCCTCTCACAGCCTCGCTCGAGAGGCAACTGACTGAGGGGGGGAATACCCGGATGAGGGGGGGCGGAGCCACTTGACGGAGGAGGGGCGGCGGGGGAAAACTTTAAGCCCCTCCTCCCCTGCGCCTCTTCGCACCAATCACAAGGCTCCCTCCTCCTTCGTCCCGCCTCCGGTTCTAAACCGCCGGGCGCGCGCCTTTGACCGCCCCGCCCCCTGTCTCTCCCCTTCCCGCCTTCCCCCCCCCCACCCCCCGCGACGTGCGGCTAGTACAGTATTCTTCCCCACACCTCCCGCACGCGCCAGGGCCGAAATCCCGCCCCCCCAAAGCTCGCGAGAGGACATGTCCGCGGCGGCGGCAGCCGGAGAGGGTGAGTGAGGGGCGGATTTGCGGTCGGCGGGGCTTTGAAAGAGAGGGACCTCTCGGGGGCGTCGGGGACGGGCTTTGCCTTCCCCTTCGCCGGCGACTCAAGAGAGAATTAAGGCGGAGGGTGAGAGGAAAGGGACGGGAACCTCCCTCGCCTTTGCAGCCCGACCCCCCTCGGGCGGCTCAGGCGAACGGCGGCGGGTTGTGGTGTTTTTTTTTTGTTTTTTTTTCCGCCTCAGGATAGGGGCGGAGTTTGAGGCTGAGAACGCGAGGCCACGCCCCCTCCGACGGCCGAGTTCCAAGCCACGCCCCCTGGCATCAGGGAGGGAGGAGGGAGAGAGGGCGGGGCTGCACGTTGCATGCCATCTGCTGGTTCTGGATAGGGTGGATGGGAGGGGGGGAGGAGGAGGCGGCAGATAGGGGCGGAGTCAGAGGGCATTTAATTACTTAAATGAGTTAATTCCTGGCGAATGATTGGCGTTTCTGGCAGGAGTCAAGCCTGGCTGAACAACCTCTGAAACAGAGTTTAAAGATGTAGGATATGTTTAATAGGACACGATAATAGTCTCCTAGTATGATTGGATTGCTTTATTTGTACCCTATGACTATCATTAAGTGTTGGATCTTATGATTCTTGATGAATGCATTTTTTTCTTTTTATGAACGCTGAGAGCCTATGCACCGAAGACAAATTCCTTGTGTGTCCAATCATACTTGGCCGATAAAGAATTCTATGTATTAATGTATTAAAAGATGCCCAGATACCATGCTGTACACATGATATGTTGGGATTAAAATTAAAATTGTTAAAAAAAAAAAAGAATCCCTATTCTATTCTATTCTATTCTATGTTCTATGTTCTATTCTATATTCTATACTATTTTATTCTATTCTAATTCCATATTCTGTTCTGTTCTAATAACTCTTTCTGAGATGGGCAGCAAACAAATTGAATTAAAAAAAATAAACATGCATTTGCTTTGTTTGAAGACTGAATACCCAATTCTCGTTGGATAGCTTACTTCTTGACTGAACCGTTGATTGTTGATACAGGAGTATTGTGGTCACATAGGAGGGTGGTTTGCCTTTTTTGCTGTTCTCAGAATCCACATGCCTTTTAAAATGGGATGCTGGGGGGGGGTCTCCTTATAAAAGCAGAGGATCAGGTGCTAAGTTTGTCTCTGAGCTATACCACTTAAACTGCAGTTGAGCGCACTGTTTCTACACAGTGAAAGAGTACAAAATAGTTGAACACAAAAAATTTTCATACAATATCCTATCAAGTAAGTTTCCTCCTGCAGTATATTTTTTTATGTGTACTCAAAGAACAGTTTGAATAACCACTGCTGCCCGTCCAGTATGTTCTCAGGCAATTGAGTAAACATAGGAGTCTTGCTAATGGCATTCCTATTTGCAATCAGGGTCTAAGTGGCAGTCTTTGATTTTATCAGAGGTGCTTTTGAATCTTCAAAGTGCAAAACACACTTGCAGCTTTGAAGACACCCACACCCACATACTGAATTCCTTAGTTGTACTAGCCTGATATTGTTGCAGGGCACCACAAAATCAAAATTACTCACCAGCCTGTGTTACAAAATGATACAATTTAAGAATCCTACCAGACAACTGTTGAGGATTGGTAATGGTAGTGAAAGCATCTGATGTAAGTTTTAATATAGTAAATATCAGTGAATATAATCCATACAAACCAAAAACTTGTTTTGGGGTCCTCCATAATTTTTAAAAGTGGTAAGGAGCCCTAAGAGGAAAATGTTCAAGAAACATTAGGCCTTCTGAACAGATGGTTTTATGTTTGAAGGCTTCTAGGGAAGCAGAACACACATTTCATGTGGTAGCCTGTTCCAGTGGCTTGATAGCTGAAGTGGTCAGGGAATTCCTTGTTATGGCTAAATCTCCTTTCTTGTAATCTTACCCTATTGCTTCTTCTCCTGCTCTCAAATGAAATACACATTTCACTGCATTTCGTACCATGTATAACTGAATGTGATGAATAAAATTTGATTTGATAATAATAGGGAATAGATCCAATCCTACGTGGATTTATCTTCAAAGAAACCTGTATTCAACTATTTATTCAATTCAAAGTAGAATTGTAGAATAAAAATATAAGAGAGTACTCTTTTAAGATGCTATTTGTGCATGACTAATTGTATTATATCAGAAGGGCATGTGCTGTTTTTAGTAATATAAGTTGGTCAGTTGTGTTATAAAAATACTGGTATTGCCAATTGTGTGAATATGTTTACATGTAGTGCATTTTTGTATATTGAAAGAGACACAAAACAGTTTTGCATAGAGCTCTGTTTACACCTGCTTCATAACTAAATGTATGTGTTTTTACTCATTTGATACATTTTGCTTCAGTAGCCATTTATTGCTATATGGAATTGTCTAGTATTTCCCATAACAATTTTACTTTCATTTTAGCGAAAGCTAAATGGAAGTGTTTATGTATCATTGAAAACATTCCCAGGTATTTTACGGAAAAAAACATGTTTTAAAGTATTTAAGTGCTAGCTGCTATTACTATTGAGACCTAAATAAAAATAATATAGTAGGAACAGTGTAAATACTGATAAAATTATCCCTATAGTTTATGAAATATCTATTTTAGTTAACATTCATCGTTCAGTTACTGTAAATCATTAGATGCTGTGCTTTAGTGTTATAGCCAAGTAAGATCTCACTAATTTGTTAAAAAATAGTTTAATCTTTTCTGTGTACGGTATTAGCTCAAAAAGGAAAACTGAATGTAGTTCAGCTATACAAAATACTGTAACTTTGTGCACTAGAAGCTAGGATTATTTTTTTAGAAAAAAATGTTAAAAAGTTTATTTTAGATTTTATCTTTTCACCTTTCAGATTGACAGAAAGTGGGTTGAAACAGACTGTAAGGAACACTGTTACGAGTGATTATTACTGAGGCAAGTGATTTTATATTTTGGCATTCATTACTGAACTTCATACTGTATAATTTTTGAAGCATATAACTGAATTGAGAGATTTAGTTTGCTGACCTATCCAGTTCATCACTTCTCAAAGATACTTAATAACATTCCTTAATGGCATGAACTTTTGCTAGGACTGCAGTTTCCACCAGTTTATTTATATTTTCTTGAAAAGTGAAATGTAAAATGAACTGCAAAACTAAAAATCCACATTTTCTTGTTAGATTTCTGCAGTTGACATAATATATCTGTTTGAGTAAATGGCAAAACTGGCATAAGTTATTATCATTTTTTGGGGGGAGGATTGGAGCATTCCTACTGGGGAATGATGGCCCCTTTTTGACTTGTGAACTTCAACTCCCAGAATTCCTGAGCAGACCATTCTGGGAGTTGAAGTCCACAAGTCATAAAAAGCCCATCGTTCCCCACCCCGATGTAGAGGAGGATCCTTAGATCTGGGGGAAAGATGTCTTCTAAATTTCAACCAATCTTACACATTATTCCATGGAAAGGAAAATCTCTAGTCAGTTTAAAAAAAAAAATACTTAGTTCTATAAATATGTGTTCATTTTAGTTTTATTATATTGATTTGTTACTTTTGGAATAAGTTATATTTATACTTATAAGTTATAAGTCAGAGTTATAATCAGCATATAAGTAAACTATTTTGCAAAAAAACCCCAAACAAATCTGCAGTAATATCCAAAAGATCATTGAATTTTCTGCCACAAACCCAAATGAACTTAACCTCACTTTTGACCAAGCAACAGTTTTCTATATATATATATACATACATACATACATACTTCTTAATGATTTGGTATCATTGATCTTGGGCTTGATCTAACATTCTATAATATATAGAAAGGTGCTTTGGTTCCTTCTTCTTTTATGGGGGGCTGGGTTGGAATACTTTCTTGAGGTTGACTCAGCCTTCCATCCTTCCTAAATCAGTAAAATGAGGACCCAGATTGTTGGGAGCAATATGCTGACTCTGTAAACCGCTTAGAGAGAGCTGTAAAGCACCATAAAAGCAGTATACAGTATAAGTCTAAGTGCTGTTGTTATTCTACCATCACAAAGTTTTTAGGTGGGTACTATAGATGAAGTGTTTGAAACGCCTGATCTATTAAAAAAAAACCTTTATATGGATAAAGTTAATGATACGAATAAATACGCGCTTCGTAATAAATGTTCGAAAGGTCAAACTGGTAACACAATAAGAAGAGGAAAGATAAATGAACGTGGGAGTTTTGTTTCACCCATTGCTTTGTTTTTATGATATGTGAGAGAGGGAGGAGAGATGGGCACTTACGAAGATTTTTTGTGGATTTTTTTGGCATTAAAATATCACATTCTTATGAGGCAGCTATTGTCAAACAACAGCTTAAGGTGTTTACTGTGTATTTTTTATTGGAACTCTTTTGTCTGGTTTTTCTTCCCCCGACTTAGTTACATCATCATCATCCCTGGTCACTAGGCTTGAAATATAAAAGAGTATTATATAAAAGAAACTAAGAGGAGGGGGAGGAAAGATAAACCCATATGGTCCCGTAACAGCCATCTATAATGGAAATGAGCTGTTTGGGGCTGGAATTAAGTGCCAGGGTCCTCGACATATGACAATTCATTTAGTGACCATTCAAAGTTACAATAGCGCTGGGGTGTGTGTGAAATGATTTGTTTTTCACACTTATGACCATGTATTTCTGACAGTTGCACTGTCCCAGGGTGGTGTGATCATCACCATCTGTGTAACCTTCCCAGCTAGCTTCCAACAAGCAAAGTCAATGGGGCGACCAGATTTGCTTAATGGCCGCATGACTTAACGGAACAGCCACAGTGATTTGCTTAGCAAGTGCAGCAAAAAAGGGGATACAGTGCGACAAAGAATTCCCTTGCTTATAACAGTGGAAATTTGGAGTTCTATTGTGGCAGTAAATCAAGGACTGACTACCGCTGTATTCCTCTCGTCTTATTTTGTTCATAGGACATTTGGTTCTGAGCTTCTGTGAGAAGGATATATTGATCCAGGCAGTAATAGCAGTAGCCAGCAGTCAAAATGACAATTCTAGCCCCAGATTAAATTTTGGGTAGTAAATGAAATCTAACTCCATGTATAACAATTGACAAATCACAGCAGTGTTAGTTGGGATATTTAACTGGATTTTTCAGAGACATGCATTGGTAATTAGAGATTTTTGCTTTGGCTTTAAGGATTAAAACCTTCATCCCATCTTTTTACAGTGAATTAGAGATAAAAACTGATAGCATGATCCCCATGAGAGGCTTAATATTTGTGTGAAAGCATGTTCTTGACATTTTTGTTGATTATTTAATCACTAATCTCTCTCAGCTCTGTAGTCATAAAGTTGAGTATAGAAATAAAAGGCTGCATGCTTTAAAATAATTTATGTTAGTTTATCACTAATAAATAGCATTAGCATGAAAATATAAGCAAAATGTTCATTTTTATAAGTGGAAAACACCTCTCACTAGATTTTAAAAAATTGTAAAAAAAATCCAAGTCTTACACAAGCTTGCAGCATGTAGTAATAGGGATCTTAGTGCACAGGATAGAATGTATTAAGGACTAGGCGAAGATTTATGAAAACTATAGAGCAGTGGTGGCGAACCTTTTACTTACTGAGTGCCGAAAAGTACATGCATTGCATGTGCCATCCACACTTGTGTGTGGCTCCTCCACGTGTGCTGCACGTGCAACTGCACCATCTGCCCATGCATGTAGCTTTTGCACATGCAATGCATGCATGCTGTGCACAGGCACTCACGCACACATGAGCAATCACGTGTGCATGCGCAGGAGAGCTCCAAAAACCAGCTGGATTTCATGCTGCAATCGTGCATGCGTGCATGCGCAATTGCATGTGCATGTGCATGCTCAGTTGGAGGTAAGTTGGCCAGCTGCTTGTGTGCCCAGCAAGATGGCTCTGCGTGCCACCTGTGGCACCCGTGCCATAGGTTTGCCATCACGGCTATAGAGCAAATAGGATGATGAAAACATATTTGCTTTGCTTATTTAATAACTTTGGGTATCTTATTCCTGGAATAACATCTAAATATAGAGCAGGGAATATTATATATAGGAAAAAAAAAACCGAAACTCCTTTAAGTGGATTTGTACTTGGCTTTCATAATTCTTCTATCACAAAATAAAATATCATAATTCTTCTATCACTTATAGTGTTGGATCAAGTGTTAGGCACTTGGACACGAGTCTCTTCTCTTCAACTCTTAATTGGCAAAATCCTTTTTATATTCAGAGAATAAAAGGAGAGCCAAAAATAGCTTCATCCTTATGTAATTCTACTTTAAAATCTCCAAGTTCCCCACACTTGGAAGAAAATATCTGCTCAGTTTTTTATTTTATCGGAATCATAAAATATTTTATTTAGCAGTGGTAGAACACAGTTCTACTAGGATTAACTCAGATTATTTGCAGAGCCTAATAAAAGGTGTACTGTTTTGAAATTATGTTTCTAATAGGCCATTAGTACTGGGAATTTTACTTATGTTTTTAAAATGACTGTAACTGCCTTATTAAGTATGGATTCTGCAAAGCCTGAAAGCAATTAGCACCATATTTAAATGTAACACTTCAGTTTAAAATATAAAATCAAATATTGCAATTAGAATGTTCTACAGAAATGCGACCTATAAATTAACATATTTAACACATGTTTTATTTTTGCCTGTTTGATTAAAACAGCTAGTTATCCTTAAATACATTTTTCACAAGGAAATTTTCTTCAGAAAAAAAAAAACCCTGTGTATTATAAGACTCACGTTGGTAAAGACTTTTTCTAATAAAAATTGGATTTAAGTTTGGATCGCACTTTGGAAACAAGTTGGAAACCAAAAATGATACATTAATGCAAATTCTACATGCTACTAATGATTTGCTCCTTGTAATTCATGATTCATGTTGAATTAATAGAAGGTTTTGAAAAGTGTCCCGATGTGACCCCAATTAAAAGATGTTATAATAATTTATTCTTATTGGTTATGAAGTCAGAGGTATTATCAGGTTTGTAAGATATTTGTCATGGCTTTGTAGAAGTATGTGTCATTAAAATATACCTGATTGTAGCAGCCATCTAAGGGTCCAAGACCTCATCACACATGAAGTTCAGGCTCATTTACGGGGAAACTCAAGTCATGAATCTTTTCAGTCATCTTAAGAGAAGTGAAAAACCACAGTTTATTCACCCTTATCCACTTTTCCTGCGGTACCCCAAATTAAGGGATTACAGGATTGTAAAAAGGGAGCAGAAACAGCAAAGTTCTTCAGACCATTAGTCTGTCTCTGAAACATGATGTAGGTGTGAGAAAACATGGTGAGTGAGAAGGTGGGATAACGTAAATCTCACAGGATTGAACAACAGACTTCAACTTTTGACATCTGCCTGTGAAATAGGAGCAGAATCATTACAATGAAAGTGTTTCCTGCTCTACTGTTAGACACAGTTATCACAGAGAATAACGTGGAAAGCAGCTGAGATGTTCTACAGAATCAGAAGCTTTGTGCTTCTTGTGTATTTCCTGGCAGCAAGTAATACGTTAAGCCAAACAGGATAGTTTTCAGTCTGAAAACAAGTCTGAAGCCAGATTGATCTGGATCTCTTTAAGCTGTATCTTCCAAAAAAACTCCAGGCCACCCTACTTGCTAGTTTTTGTCTGGGATATCAAAGAGTATCTGATGTAAAGCGTCTAAATGTCTTCTGCCCCTGCAAAACTTTCAGAGTTTTCTCCTTCAAGGGAAGCCAAGTGCAAATGCCTTCTAATGATCCACTGTTCTGTCTAATACAAGCCAATGGCAATGTTTATTTTGGTTACCTTTGTGGGAACTTCAGTTTCGCTGCACAGTGTTGTGCATTGACAATAAAGGATATAATTGAACTTAGGTGCTTCTGCTAAATAAATACGAGTAGCTTCAATAAAGAAGTTCTCAGTTGTGGGTCCTCAACATATGGAGTGTCCATTCTAGAGTGGACTAGACACGTCCAGCTGCACGTGACTTTTGGTGCCATGCTAAGACAATCCTTTCCTCCCAGTGTTTTTAAATTTGTAGCCGGATTGGTTGTAAGTGACTACAATATATGGCAGTAGTGATTTGTTTTTCTATCCTATAGTCGTTTTGTCATTATTCTGGCTTTTAATGTTCTTAGTAATTGAATATTGACAGAGAAATTGTGAAGCGGCTGAAAATAATAACCACCACCACGACTCTGATTCACAGAGCACATTGATATGCCTAGCTTCCAGAATGAAACACAGATCCAAAAATCATGTGCAGCATATGTTGGCTACTTTCAAGACAGAGGCAGCTTTGGGATGGTTGGAGTGAGGGCATGGTTTGCTTTCATTCCCCTTTTAAAGCCAGGAAAATAATGAAGGACCCCAGCCACCCCAACAACAGACTGTTCACCACAATGCGGTCAGGAAAGTGCCTCCGTTCCTTGAAAGCCAACACAGAGAGACTAAGGAGGAGCTACTTCCCACAGGCAATACAGACCCTAAACCAAACCACAACAAACCCAGGACTATAAAGTATTCCCATAATCTACCTCTCTCAACTACTCCCTAACTTATTCTCCCTCCCTGTCTATATTATTCTCTTACCTTACTACCTACACATTTCACTGCATTTTGTACCATGTATGACTGTGCATGTGATGAATAACATTGGATTTGATTTGATAAATTGCTTGAGTTACAACTTCGGTGTTACGTGGCTTGGTTATCACAGAATCAATTCTCAAAGGAGCCATGCCACTGATTGGTTTGTGGAAAGCCACAGATTTTGGAGGGCATGCTTTGGATAAAATCAGGGGGTCCTTTGCTTCTCCCCCATCCAGATAAATGACCTCAGCTGCTTTGTAAGTCATCGGCTAATCTAAAGTCACCAAATGAGCTCCCTGAATAAGTAGTGATTACGCCCATCGTTCCCATTCGTGATAGGAACCATGGGTGTGTCTGGTCTGTTGATCATATCACTAGACATCAGTGAAGTTCACGTGCAAGATTTTTGTCAATATTAGACCTAGAGAAAGATTTAACTTAGTTGCAGGATAGAGTTGAAAGGAAGCTTGGAGATCATCTATTCCAGCCCCAGCAGGAGACCTTATACAATTTCAGACAATTGGCTGTCCAGACTCTTCTTAAAAGTCTCGAGTGAGGAAGCCCCCACAACTTCTGGTGGCCAGCTGTTCCACTGGTTTATTATTCTCACCGTTAGGAAGTTTCTTCTTAGTTCTAAGTTGCTTCTGTCCTTCATTAGTTTCTATCGTTTCTGGTCTTGCCTTCTGAAACACGTACAAATATTCCAGAAGGCAATTGAATATCTTGCTAGCTGAAACATATATAAATGTGTCATGATGCCCCTTTTTAGAATCCGGTAGTAATAAACGTTGAAATCAGAGCATGAGCTTACTTGCTCTATGGATCCATTATATGTCATTTCTGTTCAACTAGAACGGCAAAGCTATAATTAACAGCTCTGGTTCCTCACTTTCAAAAATCTTTTTCACATGTTGCGGCTAATGAACATATTAATATAGTTAGATACCAGAGTGCTATGGTCATGACAGTTATATAAATATACTTGATAAAGATTCAGGCGTTTGCTTTTGTACCAATAAAGGAGAATATTTGTAACTCAGGGATGAAACGAGGGGTCCTTGGTGCCCTCTTGAGCTGGCTTATTTGTTACTGAGTGCTGCTTGCTGTCATTTGTGACAGCAGAAGAGGGTGATGGCATAAGAGCTAGGGTTATAAACTCCACGAATGCTGCTTGTAGTGTAGGTGTGTGTTTGTAACGCAGAATTGGGGGAAAAAATCCAAGTTGTGTATCACCCTTTAAGGAATGAAAAGGTGAGACCTTCAAAAGAAGTGTTCATGATTAAATGTTAAGTTTAATCGTTAATTTTGAAAAGCAGTTTTTAGTCCTGCAGCAAGCAGTGCTATCAATTCTCAGAGAAGCCGATTGTTCGAGCTTGCATCTGTTGCAAACTGAAAATAATTGCAGAGGTAGAAGTCACAATGGTAAAAAGTGTGTGGGAAGCGTATTCTTTGGTTTAAAAGTATTAATCATGCCCTCTTAATAGAATAGGTAAGGGATGCATTGGTATGCTAAACAGCTGTTTTGAAGAGCAGGGGGCACAAGGGTAAGTAATCCTATAGAGGCAGCGCTTCATTAATTAAAAAGAAAAAAAAGTATCTTTTCCACAATAACTTCAAACCAGTGAGGGTTTGCAAACAAACGCTGCCAAGAAATGGTGAGAGCGAACAGGCCGTCATTCCTGCAAATCTTTCCTTCTCAAAAGGAAAGACTCTCGCTTCAGTCCTACTTTCTTAGTAGGTGTTTGTTTGGCTCATGCCTTGAACCTAAGACACACGCTGTGTCCCATCCCACTGTGTGGCAGTGGGATGGGACACAGAATCACAATCTACTTTTCTCACTGAACGCCATTGGGGGGGGGGGGGGGCTGAAAACTACCACTGCAGATTCCTGAATTCCAGGAAGCCTGTACTAAGCACACAGTGGGAATGTAGTATCTCAGTTAGGTGGAATTTGAGAATTCAAATAAAGGGTTGCTCTAAACACCTGGGGGAACTGAGACCAAGGATATTTTCCGAATATCTAGCTCAAAATTGTAAAAGACTCTGGGGGAAGTTTGGTTTCTGGGAAAATCACTTCGAACGTAGATAAATATTTGCGTTCCCGTATAACAGCATGCACAACATGTGCCTATGCATTTGAGGTTGAACGATGGTTATGTTAGTTCTTTAGGAATAAATATTGTTGATAAAATTTCCACCGCAGAGTAGACTTGTTTAAGAAAACAGCTGGAAATGTGCTTGTTATACACATAGGAAACAAACCTGAACTTCCTTCCTCCCTATTTGGATTCTAATGTTTTCCTCACTTTGTTTGGTTTAAGATCTTGATGGAGATGAATCAATAGGGTAACACCTGCAAGTTGAAATGAATGAAAATATCTGGCCAGCTTAGCAAAACGGTGAAATCATAAATGAACTTAACCAGCAAATGTCCAGAGAATGTAAGAAAAGGCAAGCGCATCAATAGCACTGTAGACCCATTTTGAATGTAAATGGGGAAAATATTCTAAGAAAATGTGGATTTTTCGAAATTTAATACCAACATAATGGAAGAAGTTATGCCTCTTTGATAAAGTAAACACCAACTTGGCATAGTTCATGTTAATCACTCAGACCATTACTTCCTTAAGCAAAGAAAAACAATATTTTTAGTTTTTGTGAGTGCAGTTGAGTTACAATAAACAATGGCCATGATATCTTGAATCCTTGTTAATCAGGGTTTGAAATGTCTGTGGAGATTCTGAAATCATCCGGGTCATGGCTCTCCCCAAAATGTTTTTCAAAAGGCAACTGGACTAACCTGATTTTTTTTGATGAAATGATGAACATTTCACTTCGCATCCAAGAAACTTCTTCAGTCCTAAACTTGAAGAAGCTTCTTGGATGAGAAGCGAAATGTTTTCAAAGAAAAAAAAAAAAAAACTCCAGTTGCTTTTTGAAAAGCACTTTTTTGACAGAGTTTGAGATACGTTTTGAATAAAATAAAAGATAGTTTTGGAATCCAGAGGCAAATATCCATATGGTGTGGGTGTTTAAAACTGTAATGAATGGGAGGGAACACTTAAGCTTGATGTCTGCTGTTAACATATGGTGATGATGGTCATACTTTTCCATGGAAATATTTAATGATAGTGGCTAACTTTCAGAAACAAAAGCAAAGCATAGATAATAGTTGCAAAGAAACAGTAATAAGGCTATTTCTTAGAGACATCTTCTAAGGACATCTGGTTGTACAAGAATGCTGGAGTAGATAGATCTTCACTTGATTCCCCCAAACCTGCTTCTTCTTAAGGTCTTGTGTTTTCTTCTAATTTCTTTGTCATTAACGTTTGACCTGAGCCATTGCCATTACAGGTAGTCCTTGGTGTACAAGAGTTCATTTAATGAATAGAATAGAATTCTTTATTGGCCAAGTGTGTTTGGACACACAAGGAATTTGTCTTCGGTGCATAGGCTTTCAGTGTACAACAAAGGAAACGGTACATTCATCAGGAATCACAAGACACAACACTCAATGATAGTCACGGGGTACAAATAAGCAGTCAAATCATACCAGGAGACAACAATCAATATACGAGGGCTATCCACAAAATAGATTACGTTTTCGTCTGTAGCAAGAAGGGGCGGAGCTAGTGCGGCCATCTTTGGTCTG
>JAEANM010002700.1:0-23893 GCA_017656035.1 Myanophis thanlyinensis | reverse complement strand
GTTCGGCGGGCCGGATTAAAAAGCCCAACGGGCCGGATGTGACCCGCGGGCCGTAGTTTGCCCATGTCTGTACTAGAGCAAGAAAAGCTCAGAAAGCTCAGAAAAATCAACCAAAATGATCAGTGAACTATTAATTTCCTGTGAGGAAATGCAAGTATTTGGGACTATTTAGAACAAGGAAATAAATAAGCGTCTTCATTTGTAAGAAAATAAATATAACAGACATATTTAAAATTATGCATAGTATGTGGAAAGTGGAGAAATTTGTATAGCTCTAACACTATAAGCCACAATTTTCCAATGAAATCAGATGAAATAAGATTGAAGAAAACAATAAAGATATTATTTCACACACCACATACTTCAAATTGTAGAATCACTATAAGAATATGCGAGGGGGTTATTAATTAGGATAGCTTTTGTGGAGGATCATGAGCAGCATAATTATTTTCCTCAAAAATGACAACTGAGCTCTGAAAGTTGTTAGCTCTTTTAGTTAACTCTTTAGCTTCATTTTCTAAGTATTTACCATCCAATTTTACCATTTTTCCTTTATCAATGAGTTATTATTACAACATTACTCTGCTATATTTCCAAATGTTTGGGAAAGTTTCCCAGGCTATGATCTTGAAGAATCTCTATTTAATGCTCCCCATATATTTTAGCCTACAGTTCCCATTATCTCAATGGCTAATAATCAAAACAGCAGGAGGGCACAGTTGGAAAAACTTAAATTCGTATACTACGTTATTTAAAATCACAACAAGAAGAAATAAGTTACCAGAGTGCAGAGCTGGACTGAAAGAAAAAGTACTTGTGTAAACAATGCTCCTATTCTTGATTTATAGATAACTGTGACTGTTCTGACCCATTTTTAAAAGTATGGCATACCCCTTCTTGCCTAGTGAAGAGTTTGATACAGTTACTTAAGGCTTCACAAGTCTCTCTTGCTGTTTTAGAGATTTCTTCCGCTCTCTTGAGAAACAAAATAGGTAGACCTAAAAAAATAAAAAAGCATAGGTATTATATTATGTTTTCAAACTGCCATTGCATTTGTATTCTATATCAAATAGTACTTAGCTATCTTATAGAGGCAGAAGCTAAGAATGTCTCATTCTGTCCTATTGCCCCCGACTCTGAGAAATATATAGAATATGCTTGAGAAAGGGGACGTTTGGCAGGTAGAACAATAGTGACATGTTTATCAAGCAAGCAAGGTTGCCAATTAGATTTAAGTATTTTTCAGATAATCTGTGCATTTTATTGATTACAAAAGTTACCTTGGGGATTATCAGATGGAGTAATCATAGATTGGAAGTTGGATATTTCTTTATCTAGTCGTTGGTGGCAAGACTGTGCAGTCTGGAGAGGGAAGGGGGAAAAAAGGATTTATCATATTACATAAAAGCTTCACATAATCATAATAAATAATGAATGAGGTGAGAGGACAGTTCCAGAAGCAGAGGAAGCTACTCAAGATGGTATACATTGTATTAAATTTCTGCCAAACCAAGAAACATATTGAAAAATTTAAGTTTTAATTAATCAGCAAATAGCAATTAGGGATTATTTTTTTCTTCATGCTTCGATCCTGAATTATATTGGGTACTTTTTATATTTGTTATAATCACTTTGAAGAATCAGAATATTTGATCACTGATTTCAAACAACCTTGTTTAGACACTGTATTTATCTGTCAACATCATCCAAAGGTTGATGGCATCTTGAAAACTTTTGAATGTTGAGGGGAAAGCTTTTGTGTATAAATCTGCGTGTACGAAAGTTTCCTGATGTAGATGTCTGCACTGAATGTATGTATGTATGTCTCTAGAAACAGTAACATTGAAATGGTATCATGCTGCAATTCACATGCTAAGTGAGCTGACTAATATAATGCCAAAATTAGGTTACAATTTCTTCTATTCATTTAAGAAAGATACTGTATTGGAATTGCATGATTCCAGATGACCACTAGATGCCAGTAAATTGATACAAACTAATTCTTTTCAGGGAGTAAAAATTATACATGCTCTTAATTTCTGAACAAAGTATCACACTATTCATTAAAAAAATGTCTACTACAGATAGTCCTCAACTTACAACCAATCACTTAGCAACCCATTTGAAGTTAAAACAAAGCCAAGAAAGTTACTCATGATCTGGATTAGTAATTCCAATGGCAGGGCCACCTTACTCTGGGTCACACGATTCCGTTTTGGGTGCTTGGCTGTTGGCCTGCTTTTATGGATATTTTCAGTGTCCCACAGTCAAACAATCACAATTTACAATGTTTTTTTGCCTAAAATGTTGCCAGTTTCTGGCAAAAACAAAAAACAAAAAAACCATTCATTGCAGGCAATGTGTTCATTTAACAACCATGGTTTTTGCTAAATGACTAAGGATATGCTTAATGGCCATGGTGATTTGCTTAATGATCACTATAAACAATGTCATAAAATTAGGTGAGTGATTGTTGCTTAACAAATGGAATGATTTATACTGTAACTCCAGGGCTCAATTGTAGTGTAAATTGAGGACCAGCTATAATTTTACAGAAATACAACAGTTAAAAGGTGACATGGCTCCCATACCATGTCACCATCAAAACTATATTCGGGTGATGATGGTTTTTTATAATTGTCCCATTCCAACAGCTCAAGTATACGTGTGTCAAACTTGTGGCATCATGCTGCTGTCATGTGATGTTTTGCGGTGTTTTCACCCTTCGCGGAGCCGGGGTAGGTGTGTCCTGCGCGTGACACATCCATCCCGCGGACTGCCAGTTTGACACTCCTCCTCTATATTTACATTAAAAAGTCAGTCCCTTCTTTGATCAAATACTTATTACTAAAGAATAGATAATACAAGCAACCTTGTGTTACTGCTAGGAATATTACAAGCTCAGCATATGCAACAGCTTTGTTATTAAAGCTCCTAGTTCCACCCAATCAACAGTTGACAGAACAATTGACAGAATTAGAAAAAAAATGGGTGAACAAATGATCTCAACCTTCTCTATACCATGAGAGAAAAGCCATATACCATTTTTTCCCTGAAAGTTGCTGCTATTATGGTAGGTTTACAGCACCAATATACTTTCTTCCATTTAAGAAAAAGGACACAATTATTCTGAGGTGATTCAATTTATGGACAAACCCGGCATAAAGGAAACAGGAGAGAGAGAATTCTATGGGAACTCAAGGAGAGATACAAAATACAACGAACCATAAGTAATTTCTCACTTGTTTGTAAAGCTGATGTATATTAATGTAAGAATTCTTAAAGTCTAGAAATATTAGGAATGGAATGATCAAAAACAAACTTTTAGTTTGGTTTTGATCATAAAATACCGTTTTCCATCCAGAATAGTAACGCAAACAGTAACAAATTACTGTCTTAGATAGTAGCTATTTGCTAAACAGCTGTTGATGATAGATACTGGCATGTTAGAGTGTGGTAATGAACTTTTATTACTTCAAGATTTAAGCAGAGGAATGAGTTCCCTCTTCTGGCTAGAAGTAGCAACAGCAAAACAAAACACAACAAAATAAAACAACCAATTCAGAGTACTTTCTCTTCTTTTCCATTGAATGCCAGAATTATTTACAAGGATCAATTGTATACAGTTTAGCTTTTTTTGCCAAATAAGACCACGGAAAGAAATTCTAGAATCTGGCCCTACCACTGAAAATGTCTTTCTGTAAATGTCTGATGATGCGCTGGTGGACAGTACAACCATATATTAAAGACCATAGTCTTAGAGCTGAAGCCAAGCCCTATGAAGTCAGAGTATAAGTCCAGTATTAATTTAGAATGTGATTTTAGAGGTAACACTCAAAACACCACTGGCTTTGTCAAACTACAGTGTGTACATCCATATCTGAAAAACTTACTTTGGAGTTGAAAACTCATAATATAAAGCTATTTTGCACATAACTGGGTTTACTGTTTTATCTATGTGCATTATGCTGATATTTCATGGGAAAACACACAATTCTATAGATATCATTCTATACATGGTCAGATTAGGCAAACCTAATGCTTCTCAAATATTTTGGTCTATAGCTTCACAGTCTTTCACACTAGGTTGCTTGAAGTAAATTAAAAAAAAGCTTCTTACTTACTTTTAGGGAGTCTTGTAACTCAGCAATAGATGTTACATCAATTTCTTCCTCCTCATCGCTTTGTTGTTCTTGAGTACAGTAGTGTGTGCTATATGCTGAATGATCTTCTATTGCATGTATCCAATTCTCAAATAAAGTGGGACACAAAAAATCAGTTTAGCTAGAACATACACTTGGGATATGATAGATTGAAGGACACAACTAACTGTACATGTGCCAAATGCCTCGTTCCAAGATGTGGATGGTCTCAGGACAAAGACTGATTTTGAATTAATTTTTCTGCTCAATGATTACTTTCCCTATATTTATTTATCCTTTTTGTCTCATTTAAGATTTTAGTGGCAACGTTTTGTAGGCTCACGTGAGATTTAAATCCAATTCAACTCTGGGGCTGTAAGTTAAATATCCAGGACATTTACAAAATAACCATATTGGCGCCTGTCCATACCCATTTAGAGGTAACAAAGTATAAATGCAGAACATGGGATAGTTGTGACAAAAGTATTGTGATGAGATTTGAGTTGTTGAAGATTGGTTTCTTTTTATGAAATACTATACTCTGAGATACTAATCTTAAACCAGAAAAAGTGCTAACATCATGTGGGCTAGTATATTTTCTACTATTTCTTAACCGCAGGTGTTACTTGGTCAATCAAAAAATAATACATATTCAATGGAACTTTATTTTATAAGTTAACTAGAATTAGATAAAGAGGGACTTACCTCTCGTGTCTCTTGACTGGCCTTAGGAACTTTAAAACTGTGAATTGTATTGTCAAAGCACTTGATGGAGAAGAGGCAGCCATCTGCATTTTTTACCTGCAATAAAAACCAGAGAAAAGAGAAATAGATTGAATAGATGCATGATGTGATTATTTGCAAAAGTTGCAAAACAATTGCCTGAGCAATAAAGAAAGCATTATAGTTAAGTTTAGCTTTGTTTCAACATGCCTAGATTTTTTGTGTAGTTGCTTCAAGTAAAAAGTGACCAGAGTGTAAAGCAAAAATGAATCTTTATAGATACAAATGTAATTTCTATTTATCTCCCACTTGCCTATGTGTGCTAAAAAATTCTCTTTTGAAAATTCTCTTTGAAATAAAAATCAGTCATATTTTAAAAATTTAGAAAGACAATTGTCTCCTATACTAAAAAGTTACAACCAGAAATTCTAGTTCAACCCTTCCCTTCTGCCTACCAGATATATTATGAATGCAAACTCCAGAACTCTACTCATGAAAAGGCTGCATTAGGTGAAACAACATTGATGTAGGATTGTGAGTACAGTTCAACAAAAACTCACAGGTGTGGGTGGGTGTATGCCTGCAGGAGAGGGAGGATTACAGAACAAAATATTAGAACTGAATATTCAGAATCCTGGGAATTTGACCTTTAAAAAAGATACTAAGCATAACTGCAAAGGTTGACTTGAAAATACATGGAGAATGGCTGATGTATCTGTAGTCAGGAGACAGTACATACAATTTCTATAGGCTGAAAGCAAACTAATTGTTCCCTTTCCATTACTCACAAAAGTAAAATGGAAATCAAAGCAATATGCTATCAGCATCTGCATATAGAACTTAATATACAAAAAACTGCAGTACTCATTTGACTGTACTGGCTGCAAAATTGGTGGTGCTCCTGCTTCAATTTTGTGTCTGTATTCCAGGCTTTAGATAAAGTTTTGATTTGACAAAGTATAAAATAAATTCGGAAATGTACATTTTATATTTTTAAAACTTTATGACTGCTGTAACACTGGGAATCATCATATTCATTACCAGTTCGATCATTCATACACACACACCTGAAACATCACTTATATAAAAAGCTGCACTGTCAATAAAAATTATTCTCACTATGTAAACACTTATGTTCTACATTTTCTTGTAAAGTTTAAGTTGATCACAAATAGAAATAATAATACTGTAAAACCAAGGACCAGATTATAATATGCCTGGAAGACAGTTCTGGATAAAAATTAAATTCCTCTGAATATATAGTTTGACTATTTGAACCTGGCCTAAATCTACAACACTAATCCATTTTATTCACACATAAAATATGTATTTCTAAGTTTGCTTACTGTACAAATGGCTTGTGTTAAGTGCTTGCATCCTTGACGATGATTAGTGTTTCCAGCATCAGCCCTTCCAAAGGAAAAACAAATAGGGCGACAGGAGAAAGTAAGTAGATGATCATAACAATATTCAGTATCCCAGTCATTGAGATGAAGTTTTACACTTACTGTTTTTGATACCAAGAGAGGACACCATGTTCCAGGACCACCCAATATGGCTTCCATCCAAAAAATCTTGAACTCTTTAAAAACAATTTTAAAAATCAACAAAAAACTATCAGTCTTTCATAGCTTGTGAAGTATGCAGCAATCAAAGCCCGTCACATAGTTTAATTATAAGAGACAATAAGAAATGCAAATATGATCATACTAATGCAAGTACATTTGCTACCTGATTTACATTTTCTCAAAGGACAGATATTTTGCAACCACTTGCTTACTTGCAAAATTAAAATCTAGTCCAATTAAGGAGGGATCTATAGGATTGAAAATGAGTAATCTAAATGGCAAGGTTTTTTTCCTTAAGGGATAAAATCTTCGGTCTCAATTATACAATGACAGGCAATGCTATGAGAATAATGTTTATCTTACTTCTAATTCTAGATACACTGTTTTAACTGGGGGAGGGGGGAATGTTTGAAATAAAAAGGCAGGATCAGCTTATTTCTCAGGCAACTAGCCCGGAGGGAACATCCAGTGATGAAAGGCAACGCTAGGGCTTAAATCCATGTAAAATCTTTAACTCCCCCTTAAAGAAAAACAAAACTGGGTTGGAATGATCTGGCCTTGAGCTATTTTTTTGCTTATCCAATCATAGAGGAACAAGTTATTCATTTGGAGTCTCTCAAGCTGCTGCAATTAATGATTTGCCAGCCCCATGTGCCTTTTTGGTCAGGACAATGTGTTTTCAAATATTTCAATAAAATGTGGTCTTCTTTTGGAAGGAAGCTTTGGGTAGAAAACACCAATAGTTAATTCTGTTGCCATTTAGCCCTTATAGACACAAAGCTGATGATAGGACACAGGCTTTTGGAACAGTAACAAGTTCCAATTTTCGTTGAATGTAAAATTAAGTAAGAAGCAAAGTTTCCATACAATTGCTTCAACTGGTGATGATGCATAAATAATTGTAGCAGCCTAGTTCAAACTTGTAGTCAGCAGACTAGTCAGATGTTTAGTTGGGTCCCACTTTCCTTTGTGCCATGTCACGGGGCATTAGATGAGATGTGAGAGCCAAGGTGATATAATAGGCAGGGACAAAAGAAAATCCAGATTCAGGTAGAGATTCAACCGCAAAGCTCATTGGGTGAATTTGGTTGCTATCTCCCTGAATCATCTACTTAACAAGAATTGAACAGAAACCCTGAACGTCTTGAGGCAAATGCAATTATAAAACACCTAGTGGGGGGGAAAACAATGTAAAGAACTCATATTGGCTAATTTAACTGTTGAGCCTTGTTTCTGAATCTATGTCCTCTCTTAAAAACAGTGCCTTAGCAAAGGAATTTGGTCAGGTCATTGATATTCTTTTTTTTTTTTTTGATGTTAACACATCAAATCTATTAGCTCTCTCTCTCTCTCAGCTTACAATGAAAGTAGGGTATTAAAGGTTTAGAATAAATCTTGAATATTAACAGAAAAGTAGAGGGAGGAAGCTGGGCACCTTCCAGAGAAGTCCTTCATATCGTTTCAGGATCTTGTTGGTCATCTATAAAAAGAATAAAGATGTTCAGACTCACATTTATAAACAGTAATTGTAGTTTTAAGAGATGGTCTGTGGTACCCACCTTTGCAATGCCTCCTCCAAGCACCTGTTTCATTTCTGCACCTTGGGCTAATGCAAGAGGTGTCTGACCTGTTTAACACAGCAATTGATTTATTTTCACAGATCGGAATCAGAATCAACATGGCAACAACAGCAGCACAGATGCTGTTTAACAGAAAAGACTGGCTTTTTAAATAAAAACATAGGTTACTTGTGGGTGCATCGTGACACTGTCACATAAATGGTGCAATTACATACTTGTGCCAGGATGTCTACAACATGTTCCTAAGGTTCACATGAAGATGTTGTGATATGTCATCAACTGTCTCTCTTGCCTTTCTACAGATGGCTTGATCTTTTGCTCTGAAGCAGAGTTTGGATGACATTTTATCTTAATCTCCTTTTAGATATCACACAAACGTAGCACTATACAATTTTAGTATCTGAAAGTTCTCAGATACAAGGTAAAGTAAACAGCACAATTTGTTTCAGCAAGATAAAAATGTATTTAACAGAATGTAAACAATTAAATGCCAGTTTGGTGTAGAGGTCAATGTTCCAGGTCAGAAACTGGGAGACCATGAATTCTAGTCCCACCTTAAGAACAAAGCCAGCTGGGTGACCTTGAACTAGTCACTTTCTCCCAGCCTTAGGAAGGAAACAATGGCAAACCACTTCTGAAAAATCTTGCCAAGAAAACTGCAGGGATTTGTCCAGGCAGTCTTGGAGAATCAGATATAATTGAATGGAAAGAAAAAACCTATGCAGTTCACAAGCATTGTGTTAAAATTGCATAAATAAAAAACTGAGCATATATGGAATCAAAACGCAGGACCCAAACCAATAATTAAAGCTCAGTGCAGTATTTATTGAATAGTGGGAAGAATTCCTGCAGACACAAGCATGTACTCATATTTATATATTTCAGAAAGGAGGAGAAAATGATAGTCATATATGCATAAGTAATAAGCACATTTACTCCTCGACTTACAACAGTTCATTTGGTGACTGAAGTTACAAGGGCACTGAAAAAAAGTGAGTTACGACAATTTTTCACATTTATGACTGTTGCAGCATCTCCATGGTTACATGATCAAAATTTGGCCACTTGGCAACTGACTCATATTTATGATGGTTGCAGTATCCTGGGGTCAGGTGATCTCCCTTTGAGACCTGACATTTAACAACCATGTTACTAATTTAACAACTGCAGTGATTCAGTTAACAACTGTGGCAAGAAAAGTTGTAAAGTGGGGCAAAATTCACTTAACAAATGTCTCCCACTTAGCAACAGAAATTTTGGGCTCAATTGTGATTGCAAATCAAGGACTACGGTAGCTGTATAATATATTCATAATTAACAAATATCAAATTACTTGCCTAACCTTCTACTATTGCTATCTTCAAGAAAGAATTGTTTTAATAAAAATAATCACATTGCCATATAAACTTTGATAAAATTTACTAAAACCCAGGCATTTTAAGATGGCCTTTTAAATGTACCAGTTAGCACACGTTTCTTTTATATTTTTATTTTGCTAACACGTTCCTATTCCTCTAAGAATTTATTTTCCTCAAACATGGCTTCATAAGAACTGTAACAAGATTAAAAGGAATTTGTGTTCAGCAACATCTGGTAGTTATTTAGCAAATTTAATTTCATGCTGATTAACATTGTATAATACAAAGTTGCAAGTTCTTTACAATGCCAAAATATGTATAATTGGCTCAATTGTAAACAATATACTTTATTTCTATTTGCTTCACTCTTAAAGAGCTGAACTCATTAAATGAAGTTATGTTACGTACCATTTTTGTTCTTTATATTAGTATCTGCTCCACGTTTTAGGAGCTTCAAAGCACAGTGCTTATGGGCACGATATGCTGCACAATGCAACGGTGTATTTCCCATCTGATCAGTACAGTTGATGTCAGGAGGATTTGATCTGTTTAACTACAGAGAGTTACAAAAACATTATTTATTACAGCCATACACTTTCAGAGGGTTATCTCTTCAGATACTCTAGGGACAGCCAACCAGGTTTAGATGCAAGACTCTCAATTATGCCTCTTGATCATTCCACTAGGTTCCACCTCTCATTAGGTTTTAATTAAGCATTTAGCATTATATTTCAACACAAGATGATGACAAGGGCATTGTGTATAGTATACCAGGGCAGCAACTTTTCCAGTTTCTCCTTCTCGTGCAGCTTCTAGGAGTTGTTCCTCGAGCTTTCTTTCTTGAGTCCTTTCCACAGCTAAATAAAAATAATCAATTAAAAGAATATCAGTGTTTTGGATTGTTGGCTTTCAGATAAAATAGTAATCACTTCAACAGTGTCTACTATAAAAGCAGGAGGTTAAATTTCTACTCTTTCTACTCTTAAAGTTTGTTTCCCTTTGTAATAGTAGCTATAGTATCATTAACAGTGGTGAACTACATGATTTGCATACATGAACACTCAGACCTCAGTATTTCCAACTGTACAAACGACTTATTAGCAGCGCTTGGGGAGCTCTGGGTCAATTCTTATGTTGCATCTTGGGTTACTTGGATGCATATCCTGAGCTGATGTTTTTAAGCACTAAGTCACCCACCAAGGAAACAACCTTGTATGCAATATATGCAAATTACTGCCATCGCAACCTGACAAAACCACATGCTTCTCTTCCTGGTATCAGTCACATCATATTGTGAAACTCAATAGCAGATTCGAATTATTAATGTTAATGGCATATGGAATTCCAAACTACAAGGAAAAAATGTCAAGGAAGGCAAAATTGAGCAGTTCCTGTCAGCAGTTGCCTGCAGAGAAATCTTAACTGTATGCTGTAATATTGAGTAGGAAGAGAACTGGCATCAATTAGACACTGTATTATAGTTCTGAAATGCTTTTATTGGTTACCTGTTTTCTCACAATACAATGAGATTGTTATGTGAATATATAACAGCAGGACCACTAAACATGGTGTGACTCTAAGTCACATCATTTATGTACTCCCTCCTGCCAATACAAAGATGTGTAGTTTTTAGAAAACCACACCCCCGTAAGGGGTTAAACCACACTACTGTATATAAACAGGAAGAAAAGCCTACTCTCATACTGATGTTACCTAGTTGGGTAATGAAATATCTCAAGCCAACAATCAGGCTCAAAGAGCACCAAGGACTTCGCCGTTTTAGAGTGATTTGGAAAGAAAGCAGTGTCAGCATCCCCAAATTTGATGCCCAAGGTCACTACTTACTCAGTCTTAGCCTGAAGCTAGACCTACAGTTCAAGAGTTAGTGTTTGCTTTTCCTTTTTGTACGTTTCTAATTCTTCAAACCTTCCCTGTGAAGTCAGAGCTTTTTTTTAGTTTATAGTACAGTCTACATGTAGTTCGTATTTTCAATGTCCATGTTTCTCCTGGGGACCTGCATGCTTTCAGCCACCAGGAAATCTGATAATGCGGGATTTGTCAGATGATGGAAAAGCTTCCTATTAGGTATGTAAAGCTAACTTGTGCAACAAGCCAAACAGCTTCAGTTTCTTTATTTACATCCAAGGATTCACCTACATTATGACAACAGTAAACCAACAAATCCCTTTCCTTGGAAAGGATCTGAGTAAAGATGTCATGTACATAGAACATATCCGCTATTATGCTTATATTTTGTTCCTTATATATCCTACAATAAAGGCTGGAGGTATCTTAAGGTAATTGTGGATTAAAGAATCTCTCTACTTTCATACATTTTGATAGCAATAATCTAATCTTGGATCATGCTACCAAGGGATATTAGTTTTTAATCACAAACACATGGAAACATGGAAGACAGTGGAAAGGAGCAGAGCACGTGGGTAGTGTGCAGATGTTTACCTGAACATATATTTTGGTGCTGAAAGGGACATTGTGCCATGCATGATGATGCAATGCAAACTCAGTTCCCAATTGCCTTTGAGTAAACATTCCTCAATCATCTTACCCAATTATTATCTAAGAAAAAAATCTCTTTTTGTACTGAATGAGACAGAGTAAAATAGCTTTAACGAGCCCTACTAGTATTTTAGTTCCAATTATCTCAAATTCATACATGATACAGAATGGATACCTTCCAGCATCTCTCTTATTTCTTTATCATGGGTAACTTCTTTTGCAGTTTGTCCATTCCCGTTCACAAGGAAAGCATCAGCATCACATTCTAAAAGCAGCATAACCACCTCCTGAAAGACAAGTGTAGCACCATGTGCTTTTATCTTGCTTCACTTATTTTTTTTCTTCAAAAAATGAAGGCCATTAGCAATTTAGAAGAGGCTGGGTTCACACATCATGCTAAGCAGCAACAGTTTGCTTTTACTTAGTAGGGTAGGTAAATCCACACGCCCCCTTTTTTTAACAAACCCGATTAATGATTCCATAATTTGAAACTGTGTGAACCAAGCCACATAATCACTTTTAAGTGCTATCTGCTAGGTTTAAAGCAGAAAGTTGGTGAATGAAGCATCTAGTAACAGGTAAGCCTCAGGGAACAATAGCAGAATTCTGAATTTTAGCTGCATGTGTGAGAATGAATTCATTCCTTTTACCTTGCGTCCTGTGAAGGATGCACGATGCAGTGGAGTGTCCCCCATATCGTTTAGCACATTTACATCAGCACCAGCCTATTAAGAGAGATTGTTTTTCAGGAGTGTCTGGAATTCAAGGTAGCGATCAATAAAAATCTGGCTTTTAGTGACATGATACAGGTAGTCCTTGATATACGATCATTATGGCGGGGGCCTGTCCACTACCTTTGTTTATTGTAATGGACATAAAATAGGTTGCAGGAGCCCTGGTGGTGCAGTGGTTAGAATGCAGTATTGCAGGCAAACTCTGAGCACAGCTTGGAGTTCGAGCCTGACGAGCCTCGAGGTTGACTCAGCCTTCCATCCTTCCGAGGTCAGTAAAATGAGAACCCAGATTGTTGAGGACAATATGCTGACTCTGTAAACCACTCAGAAAGTGCTGTACAGCACTATGGGGAAGTATATAAATCTAAGTGTTATTGTTATTGTTCATGAAACCAACCTGATTTTAGGAACTTGTTTGCACCAGTCATTCAGTAAATCACCGTGGTCCTTAAGCAAACACCATGATTGTTAAGCCAACCAATAGTTCACTTTGGGTGTGATTTTGCTGAAAACTGGAATTGCTGGTTTTTGGCAAAACTGTCATAAATGTTGTCTTGTGACAACGGGATGCTGCAAATAGCTACCAATGCCCAAAGTTTGATCATGTGACCACTGGGGTGGGGGGTGGGGGTGACCCTCAGAATTTCAAATCTAGGTCATGTCCCTTTTCCCCCAGTCAGTTATAACTGTAAATGTTGCTAAACAATAGGTCATAAATCAAGGATTATTGGTAGATGAACCCTCTTTGAAAAACCTTTTTTAAGGCAACAAATAACCTCATTTGTTTCATGTAGATGTTAAATTAGTAGTGGGGAGGGTGGTGAACCTTCAGGCACCCCACCCAACTTTCTTCATAACATTATTATGTTTTGGGGAATATTAACTTTCCAAATTGTTTCTCTTAAAAAAAACTTTTTAGGTTTTGGTTATCCACTAAAGATACTTGATATCTAATCAAATCTGCCACATTCCCACTTCTATTTTTATTGCATGTAGATATTAAATGTTGGAGATAATAAGCTGTTATACCTCCAACAAATCCTTGACAACACTGGTATGTCCAAAATAGCATGCAAGATGAAGAGGCGTCCAGCCGAAGTTAGATTTGCTTCTTCCTGGGTACACACAAGTAAAAAAGCCTTATTAGATCACCCTTTTTAGCAATATACCACCAGGGTTTGGATATTACTGTTTACATAACGTTTCAGAAACAGGATGCAAAACTGGCAATGAAGTCAAAATTTACAACAATATTCAGCACCTGAAAATCAAAAGGAAATTGAAAGGATTTTTTATGGCAATTGTCTCAAAATTAGGCAACAATTGGATACTAGGAGGTAACAATAGCAAAATGTTAAATAGATTCATACAGACAGCTGTCTGTATTGTTCAGTCTAAAATAACACCAATAACTGGGTGGTCATGAATCAAGAATTATGATATAACAATTACTAATTGGAATATCTGATTAAAAGGAAATAATAACCAACCTGCCTTACAATGTGGTGAGAATAAAACTGAAGCAAGAAATATTTGGAATGTAAATTTTAGAAATATAAGGGAAGTACTTCTTTTCATAGTTAAACTGCACTTCCATCAGATGTGGTAGCAGTCTCTAAGTTAGACTAATTTCAAAGTGATTGGACAAAAATATGACCAATCTGGATATCATTTAATTTAGATGCTACTGCAGCCAAATGATTTAGATGCTAAATCATTTGGATATCATCTAAATCATTTGGCTGCAGTAGCATCTAAATTAAAGGTGACATGACTTAAATAACAGCTTTCAGTAAGCAGCAGAAAGCTATACAGGTTACACATGACTGTTTATTTAACAACAGTTCAAAGTTTTGATGGCCTTGGGAAAATGTATTTATGATCTATCCTCACACTTAGGAACATCGCATCATTGCCTATGATCACTGGATCACAACTCTTGGTAACTGACTCCACATTAATGACTGGTTGCAGCATCCTGGAGTCATGTGACCATGATTATGTCACATTTCCAGTTTCCCCCAAAACCCCATCAATTGGGAAAGGTGGATTTGCTTAATAATCCTGTGATTTGCTTAATGATGATATGATTCACTTAAGAACTGCACTAAAACAGTTATAAAATTCAGCCTAGTCATGTGATGACTCGCTTTACAACCATACTAACTTACAACAGAAACGCCATTCCCAATTTTGGTTGAAAGTCGAGGATTACCTGGACTCTCCTACTCCTGTCTGTAAGCTCCCTGAATGCATCTGGTTCACTTCAGTGTTAAATAGAATACTAAATTATATGGCCTGCAGGACCTGATTTATTAGAGCTCTTCTTACATTCCCTGTGGCATACACAAGTTCTAGAAACCAGATGGTGCTGTGGTCTTACATCCATTCTTGAACTGATGGACTTTGGATAAAGGGTATACTTAATTACACCTATGTGTGAAAAATGAACATGCCTCAAATGTTTGGGATAATATATTTTTCACTGGCCACAATGACAAAGAATTAAGGGAGCTAAGATTTAGTGCATTTGGAAAGCCAAGAAAAGCTAATTACGTATTATGTGCTTGACTTATAACCCATTACTGTTGTAGAGGTGATGACAATTAAGTAAGACAACCTTACTTGTTATTAAGTATGTTCTCCCTGATGCAGTCATTAAATGAAGGTTGCTTAGTGGAGCATAGGAAACCGCAGGAGTAGGAAGCCTATCCCAGGCCTTTCCCACCTGAGATACTCATGATCAGCTTCCTTGGACCTCCTCCCCACCCCAACCACATCATCCATTATTTTTTGAGGGTTTCCAGAGCTCCGGAGCTTTCCACAGCACTGTGAAGACCAGGTTAGGAAAGCAGAATGGAGTAGCCTTGTCCCTGGGCCACATGGCAGCCTCCTGGAAAAGTTACCATTATGGCATGACTGGCGTAAGGAGTTGTGGCTGTGTTGAAAATGGAAACTCCTCCATGGAGATGTGTGATGTGCCTTCTTTCCCAACACAAGATCTGGAGAACTTTAAAAGATGTACAAAAGGCGACAGGGGGATAGGACCAGGCCCAAGATCTGTGGGGACTTTGTGAGTTAGAATGGGGAGGAGAGAGGTGGAAGGATCTATAGCATCCCTGCAGTCAGTTGTTAGGGTGAATGACTACAGAGCCACTGCAGCAGCCATAACTTCAAAAACAGGTCAGAAGGGGTGGGGGAGGTGTCGGTTACAACTTCAAATGGCTGCTAAGTGTTATTGATACAGTTAAGTGAGGACTACCTGCACTATAACAAGATATCTGGCCTGCAATATTCAGATTTTCTTTAGACTTATACAATTGTTTACTTTCAATAAGTAATAGGATATGACAGTAGGCTTTTTCCAAAAGTACAAAACATGCATAACCCCCTCCCCCCAACTCCCTAGCCTTAATAATAGCACTTCTACTTATTCCAGGTAGTCTTGTAAGGTAGTTATACCAACCTTTGCAATTTATGTTAAAAATAACCTCTCCTTTTTTCATGTTTTCCAACAGCTGTCGAATTTCTTCACTTTTACCATTTCTAGCATCGTGCAAAAGCTGCTGCTCTGCTTCTGTGTTCATCTTCGCTAAAACACAAACATTTAATCTGTCAGATGTCTAATATCCCAAATGTTGTTCAAGGCTGCTAAGAATTACAAAAAACAACAACCCCACCCTAGGTTAAAACTTCAAATATAGAAAGACCATACCTAATAATTAAAACATCAATTAGTCTAAAAGAAAACATGAACAAAAATAGGAAGGCTGTGAAAACTCAGCCTGAACTAAATAGACTTCACCGGGCATAGAAAACTACTGTTTTAATTTCTGTAGACTAGAATTAACCAAAAATTATAACCCAAAGAATAATTTCTTACAGATAACAAACTGGGATCTAAAAAATAGGTATCTGCAGATTCATAAAATTAGGTTCTTGTTCACTTCCAAAGTGCTATTCTAGAATTCACAAGTTTTTAAAAATGCTTTTTGTTATATTATGAATACAGAATCATCTAATCTTTTGTTGTGAATGCTGTTCATCAGATATCTAGTATTAATTTTAAACAATTATGTTAATGGTATCACAGCATTTTAATTAGCTTTTCATTCAACAGATCTAATCTTTTGAATAACTTGTAAGAGTATCTGAGAGTAATACTGGTCATGAGAAAAGGCTCAGAGACTTCTTATGAGTTGCATTAGTAGGGCTTATATCCCAATGTTTTCTCTAGAACATTGCTAATAAAAAGCAATTTATCAGCAATTCAGAAATTTTATCTGAATTACCAAAAGGCTAATCTAAATTATATAGAGTCTGACATGGAACTGGCAAACTAATGATATTGATTGCAAATCAATATAAAAAAGACAGAATAGATACGGTAGTTGGTTCTTTTTTAGTCCTTTAAATGTTTTTGGAGAACAAGTATGGCATGAATTCTCATCAACAAAGAAGTACTATAAAAGGTTTCAGAGATGACAATTCAGCATCATGAATTACATCTATTTATTAGCCTACAGTAGCCTGTGAATACCAAGATATGACCATAACTACTTTTGAACCAATTCTGGTTTTCTGGATAATTTTCAACAGTAGGACCATGACTGCCATCTGCAATTCCAGAGAGAACCTAATCCACTCTTTTATTTACCAAGTGCCAAAAAGTATGTGCTTTGTGCATGCCAGCCACACTTGCGTGCAACTCTTCCATGTGTGTTGCTTGTGCAACTGCGCATGCATGCAGCTTTTGCATGTGCAATGCACATGCGCTGCGCACAGACACTGACGCACATGAGCAATTGCGTGTGCATATACTGCAAAGGCCCGAAGACCAGCTGGGTCTCTGCAATCGCGCATCGCATGTGCATGCTCAGCTGGAGGTAAAACAGCTTGTGTGCCCATCAAGATGGCTCTGCGTGCCACCTGTGGCACCCTTGCCATAGGTTCACCATCACGGACGTAATCCAAAGGGTTCCCCCAAATTGCACTCCAGTTCTACATGGAGCAGTGTAACCTATATAGGATCAAAAGTAGAAAATCCCCAGAATCAGGCATCTAAAACCCCACAGCCACTTATACTTGTTAAGATTGAGTTAAAGGCCAAAGGTTGTATGGATCCAGCTGTAGCATCTGGGTTTTCCTAGCAATATAGTGGGCAATTCCACCATTAGCTCCATCAAGCTCTGAGATTCAGAGACAAGACCATTTGACAGTTATTGCCTGCAAGAGGCCTGTACACTGGATGTGGGTAAAGAGCTCTGTGGTATGAAATGGCAGAAACTTAAGAGTGCCAGTGGCAACGATGAGAAATGACTATGACTAAATGAAGGCATGAGCCCAGGTCCATCTACTTCTCATTGCAAATGCAAACTATTGTAGAGATCACAACAAGTAACATTTAATAGGAAACCCATCAGAAAACATCAAACATCCAGCTTATCTTATATATAAATTTGTCATAATTGCAAAACATTAAAACCCTATTCCTTTGGCAGAGCTTGGAAGGTCTGTCAATTAACAGCAGATGATGTCACTTTTTCCAAATGCTTAATATCTATTGTAGTTTTACATTTTCTACACTAGAATGTTAATCTTTTGCTACTGTAGCTTTAGTACAAGGGGGTGGGGAGGAGGTTAATAACTTTCTAAATTTCAGGAGAATTAAAATTCTTATGTGAATTAGCAAGTGAAATTGTATGACTTTTATAACCTGTACTTTCTGTTCTCTGACCTACGATTAAACATTGCCTTTTATTTCAAAACATGCCTCGGGCATACTTGTAAACTCCCAAATCAGCATGTAGAGGTTAGGCCATAGGAAATGGAGAAAAAAGCAAATACACTGTATTATTTCTTCACCCTTTCAGCTTTCAAGCTATGAGGGAAAAAAATCACAGTTAACACATAACCAAAAGAAAATAAAATACACTCTATTCTTTCAATGTTTACATATAAAGAAAACCACTATGCATTTAAAGGGAGTGTTTGGGAACATGTCTTATAAACTCAGGAGCATAATGAATATTGTTATTTATTTGTCTGCTTCACATTGTACCTGCTCTAAATTTCTTAAGTAACGCCTTTTGTCTGGACATATCCAAAACGGCTTTTGCTTTATAGTACCCTCCTATAAGGTACAGAATTTTGTTTATCCTCCAAATCCAATTTTCATTTTTATCTTGAAAGTATGCTGTCAAGTCTTACACCCTCAGGTAATCAATCTCTGCTGTTATCCTGTATTTCATGTGTAGACGCTGAGTACTATAGTAATATTTCCACAGTGTTAACCTAAAGAGGGAACTGGAACTTTAAGCGTGGTAATGCCCCCTCTGCTGTAAACAAAACAAATTTCTGGTAAAAGCAATTGGCTAAAAGCTTGTGTGTTGCAAGACATCATTTCTCAAACTTTGCAACTTTAAGATACATGGACTTCAACTCCCAGAATTCCATTGTCAAAGAATTATTTTGGGTGTTGAAAGCAGGACTGCTAGCTTTATCTTCCGTCAGTGTGGGAAGTTTCATCACTTGTCTAATCCCGTGAAATCCTGCAGCCTTCACAATAAAGAAACTCTTGAATATAAAAAGAGGGTGATTCTAATTGCAAATGCTGAGCGTGGTACAGCAAATGCTGAGTCCTCTAATACTATCTGCAGTGTAGTTAAAGCTGTGCAAGAGAGTGGCTCTGTTGAAATCCCTTCGTGTCTACTTAACCTTTTGCTTGTAATATCATCCACCACAAATACAAAATAGATGGGATTCAATTAGCTTGTAATTAATGCTGTTTTGATGTTAGCACCAGACCAGCAAGTGTGCTTCTCCACCCCCAGAAAAGAATGCATCTCATAAGCCTGTAAATTGTATCAATACAAAAAGCAGGTCAAATGTTTGAATTTCATCTCAAGCAATTTTCAGAGAAGGAAACTAGACAACAGAAAGCACATTTTACTCTAAACCTGAACTAGGTCATTCAGTCAACTTGTGTTATACAGCATCACTTACATCAGCTTATGCAGTGTTGTAGGGAATATGAAAGACATATGGATTTCTAAGATGATGGCATTTCTCAGTGCACACCTTAAAGTATCTGAATTCGGTTCTCCGAGGCGTCTACATCCAGAAGCAAGCGACACGCAAGGCACAGATGTAGGGGAACTCCGCCCACCGCCAATTCTTGCGCTCGAAGTTTAGCTAAAAGGGGAGGGGGAGAGAAACTAGTTATTTTAAGCTAAACTTTTACTAACTGTACCTGTGGCCCTCAAAGTTTTCACTTGCGCAACTTGCCAAAACAGCTCAGACGGCTTAGAACAGAAACCAGAACAGCAGACGCTCTCAGGTTCTGCAAACACTGTCAGGCTACCTTCACCCACCTACAGGATCCCCCAAAAGCCGCTGGGCCGGTGTAGTAGACGCAATCGGAAGCCAATTACCGCTTGCGCGCAAGCAAAGGCAAGCCTGACTCTTAAGCTTATGCAAAACCGCTAAGACGCGCCGTCTCCGCTTGTCAGGTGTGAAAAGGGGGAAAGGCAAACACACAGCAAGATGGAAAGCAAAATTATCCCGTCCCAGCAAGAAGTGCTCGCCGTTGCAAACCCGAACCTTTGCAAAGCTCCATGTTTGGGACGCAGTCCACCCTTGCCTTTAGGTTCGGGGCATTTGGGTGGTGAGGCTACCCGACCCCGCGCGTAAATAGCCCCACGCTCCCTATCCAGTCTTAATAGATTGTTTTTTTAAATTATAATTACAGTCCTGCTAGTGTAAGGCCGCCCCAATCAGCCGCGATTCCCGCTCACCGCTTCGGGCAGCGCCAATTCTGTCGGGCCAAACGAGGAACCCTCCGCCACTCGTTTCGCGCACCCTCCCCTTTTATAGTTTACCCTCCGCCGCACGTGACTTTGTGCGCCGGAGGATTCCCGGCCACTCCTTCCCGGGCCGCCGAAAGGGAGCCGTCAGAGAAAACGGCGAGGGCCAGGCTCCCCCTAGCGGCAAACCCTGTAAGGCAAGTCGCCCTGTTGCCCAACTTCTCACGTGGTGGGAACCACCAACTTTCTGGCAGGAAAGAGTGCCCACTTTCGGTCAAGCAGGTTTCTTGGTAGTTCAGTATTGGTAGTCCTCGACTTGTAATAATTCATTTAATGACCATACTAAGTTACAAGGCACTGAACAAAGTGACTTATGACCCCTTTTCACATTTACCACCATTGTCGCATCCCTCTGGTCAGGTGATCAAAATTTAGGGAACTGACTCACAGGTTGCAGTATCCTGGGATCGTGAC
Source organism: Myanophis thanlyinensis (assembly GCA_017656035.1). NCBI lineage: Eukaryota > Metazoa > Chordata > Lepidosauria > Squamata > Homalopsidae > Myanophis > Myanophis thanlyinensis. The sequence goes on along the minus strand of JAEANM010002700.1, from coordinate 2,992 downwards.
ATGTGATCGCTTTTTAAGATCTGACAAAGTCAACCAGATTCACTTAATGATCTTGTTGCTAATTTAACAAGTGTGATTCACTGAACAACTGTGGCGAGAAAGGTTGTAAAATGGGAAAAATTAATTTAACAAACGTTTCACTTAGCAACAAAAATGCTGGTCTCAGTTGTGGTCACTATAGTCTAATTTATAACTTGAATTCTGCCACTCTCAAGATACGTCAGATACAAATAGCATAGGAAATGGCTTGTTTATATGTAAAGATATAATTCAATTTCGCTGACAAAGGATTGGATTGAATGCCTTCATTTCTCTAAAAATCACTTTCTTGTGCACTAACACAAATAAAAATGGGAATTATTTAGGGAAAAGAATACAACTATTAAAAATGGGACAATGAATGATAAATCATTAATAAATGTTTAATGGGTCTTTCTTGCAGAGCTTTGGGGGAAAGCAAATTGCTGCTATGGTTAGAAATAAATAGAAATTTGATTGCATAATTTTGTTCATAACTGGTCTGTGTAGTTTCTGCACTGGAACCAGTCTGCCAAATATTGAGACTTAACTACAGGGGAATACTTTTGCAACACTTCCATGATAAGGCTAGGACTCAGATGAAGCATGAATGTATTAAAAAGGGTTGCTCATTTTGTTATAGAATCACATCAGGATGTTGAAACAAAGTAATTTTAATTTTTCCTCAGATAATCTTGTAAAGTAAGTCACGAAAAATTGTTCAAGCATAAATTAGCATATCTCATAAAGGTCATATTTAATCTACGGAAATGTTTACAAATTTAAATGCATGAAATAGTAATGCATTTAATTTTTTTTTAAAAGTGATGCTTGAGTTATATCATTTATATCAATGACTCATATAAGTTTTTAATAGCATATACATTTTAATTAAATTATTTGAACTGAAATGGTTAAAAAAGTAGCAGCCTTTGGTTAAACTAGAATTTCCACAATGCCTGATAATTTGGACATAACTACTGACAGATGAATGGATAGGTGGAATCCAACCAACTTTTAAGAGCAAGATTCTACATGGCTGAACTAAAAGGATTATATTTGAAGCTTTGAATATAGGTCTTTATAAATATTGAAATAAAAATAGTTGTGTACTGCAAGTAGCTAACACAACCTACATGTTTCATATTGTCTTTCATGCTAACTTCCTATCTTAACCCAAAATCAAGTACAACTTAATTATAATTATATGCAATATAATTATACTGTTTCTTCTAAATTTATGCTTGCTGCCGGCTTTTGCAACATCATTTTTCTTATCTACTGTTTGTTCTTGGCTCTAATCATATGCAGGAAAAAAAGTCTGATCTTAAAGACATTCCAATTGGTCTCATAGGCTATCTGCATTCTGACAACCTAGTTTCCCTGCAATTCTCAGAAACATTTTTCTTCCTCAGGAACCTTGGCATCAGTGCGGATTTGCTGTCAGAATGCCTCATGGAAAGTCAAACTGGAGTTTACATTTGTCCACACTATGGTATTATTCTGGGGACCTGCATCCTCTTGTTCTGAATGGGGTTATCTGCTGTTGCTGCTCTTGAACAGAGTAGCAGTTGGGCCTCGGATGGCTTTTGCACAGCTTTGTGTTGTGCACCAGTTCTATCGATTCCTGAACTGGGAGGCCCTGCTTAGTCATTAGTATCTTAATTACCTAACTATTGGATTAATGTAATAGGTACATGGATCTTTCCTTGAATATTTGAAAGCATCAGCTGGTGCAAAAAGCAGCTGAAGAGGTAGTCCTGGATGTAAGTTGTTCAGCACATGCAACACCTCTGCTCCATGAGCTACGCTGGATACCAGTTTGCTTCTGGGTGCAATACAAGGGTTAGGGTTCTAAGCTCCATTTAAAGCTCTTCATGCTTGGGGGGCTGAGTTATGTGCAAACTAACTCTCCTCAGAGCTGTCCATCCATTGTTAGATCTGGCAGGAAAGGCATGCGTTGTTTTTTTCCTGTTAAGAATTACATCTGGCAAGACTCAGGAAGAGTATTTTTGGCTCTGGTGTCCACCTTTTAGAATATCATACCCCCGAGATCTGCCCTGACCCTGTTGGTCTCCCTCAAGGTACTAAAATGTTGGCTTTGCCATCTAGCCTAGGATCTTGGCAGTATGTGTGGGGCCCATTTCCTGGTTAATTTCAATGCAGGACACCACAAATGTCGTTAAACGTCCACTGTGAAATTTTATGTTACAAAATTGATGTTTTTCTTTAAATAGTTGTTTTACTATTTTTGTTTTTAATTATTAGACCAGTCATGTACGAGATGGGGACAATGTACATTTAATAAATAGAGCACAGTTTTAATTGTGGCTTATTACATGAAACCAAAATATGGTTTATTTAGTAAGCCAGGCTTAAACTGATTGTAAATTAATTACCTGAAGGTTTCTATTTTCTAATGGTAGTTCTTGGGTTACAATGGCAACTGGAATCAGAATTTCTGGAGCCAAGCAATGTAAAATGTGACATCATGTGACTAAATCACTTAGCATCAGCAATCCCAGCAGTCTTCACTGCCATCTTTAAACAGGTATCTGGATTGTTAAGTAAGGCTCTTATTGAAATTTGCAATTTCCTGCTGGCTTGAGAAGCAATCAATGGGGAAGCTGGTTGAATATTGCAAGTCTTGGAAGCTTTTTATGCAGGATGACAGGCAGTTGAGTGTCATGATGGAGTGTGGCCAGGTGGGGAAAATGGTCAGTAGCGCGATGGGAAGGGTTCTGAGGCACTGTGTAGGATAGATAGGGGAGCTGTGATGCTGCTGTGAAGGCAGGGGAAAGGACTGCCAGTTCAAATAGTTGCTGAATAAGCAGGTATGTATGAATGAACAAATGTATATAATGTAAACATTGAAGAATATAAATGCTCATCTAGGCAAATACAGGGTGTCCCAAAATAAATGAAACCCATTAATTCGATTACGATTTATTACTAAAACAAAATACGTTAAAAA
>JAEANM010002699.1:0-23901 GCA_017656035.1 Myanophis thanlyinensis | reverse complement strand
AGGCCTCTCTCATCTTTTTAAGTGGGAGAAATTGCACAATTGGTGGCTGACTAAATACTTTTTTGCCCCACTGTATAATACTGAAAAAGTTCTTAAAACTTCAGTGAGATATTCAAAGATGTATCTGCCTTGAAAAAAGGCCACATCGACCTCTACAGCACAGTCAAATATCAGGAATCAACCACAGGAAATGTTTTATGACATTTTGTATTATGTTATAATTTTTTTTTTAATTTTGCAAAATCTTTATTCCACCGGAGTCATGGATCCCAGATACTGGATACATTCTGTAAGCCCATTTGAGGTTCAAGTTGGTTCAAGTTTGCCTTATTATTCACCATTTTGCAATTACTGAAACAAAAATCTTAATAGATAAAAAAACAGATAAATTTAAAAGCTGGCAATAACAACCTTGCATCTGATTCTGCATTCCAAAATCTATTTATCCATTACTGATTTAACACCACATAATCTTTAAATAGCTCACTCCTGTTCCAAAATTAAAAGAAATTTAGTCCATACCAATTACCTTGCAGTAAGCCTACATGAAGGATCCAAGAGATGTATTAGTACCTAGATAATATGTCACTATAACTCCTTCTAGCAAGGCCCTAAAAGGAATATAATCAGACATCTTAAATAGAGACGTTTCCAATTTCTATGCATTGCATTTGCATTTGTTTACAAAGTTTGTGATGGTAGAAAAACAAGTATTATGCATTAAAAGGAAAATCTATCAAACAGCCCTTTCTAAGTAAAGTTGGCTAACACTGTACCTGTTTTAAAATAGAGACTTAAAAGCTTTTAGACTTGCAACCAACAGCCTTAGCAATGCAAACATAATTTTATAATACAAAGGAACATAAAGAAGAACATAGGAATTTCAATCCTAAAAAGGAAGGACAAAGAATAAAAAAAATGAAAAGACTTAATAAATAATCATGCTGGGATTGTTTTTCTCAAAGTGTTTAAGCCTATAGTGACTGGAAGAAACTAAAAATAGTAGGATTTGAACCTAGAGATTTGAGACGTCCCACCAAGACTCACAAATTCTGAAAACCTCCAAAGAATATGAAAACAATGGTGATGATAATGATGATAATATAATTTTAAAACCATTATTCTGAATCACAGATGCCATGTTGAGGAATTTTAAGTCACATATAATTAAGGCCATCATAATTAACCCGGAACCAAGCTTAGATTATAAGAATAAATAATTTGATTTGATTAATCAGCTACTATTATTGTGTATGGAATTATTGTCTACTAACAATGGTATTGGTTTATTAATCAAACATTAAAAAACATAATGCTTAGAACAGGGCTGTCAAACTCCCAGTCCATGGGCCGGATGTGTCACTCACTGGCCAAGCCCTTGCTCGGTTCATGTGATGCCACCATGACGATGTGAGTTTGACACCCCTGGCTAAGAAAAATTTGCAATTCATATTGACTGCAATTTGAATGGGGTTCCACTTTCAGACCGTGCCTTAGGACAGCAGACTTCAAATTTAGACAGAATATAAACAATGCATACATGGCTTAACACAACCTAATATGCTCAACTGTCTCTCTCTCACTAACTCTGCCTGTATATATTGTACATCCCTCACATAAGGCATTTAGACAAAACTTGGGGTAATATTCTTCTTATAGCAAATAAACTTTGCTATTTATTGGCTGATAAGAACAAAATTTGTTAGTCTATGCAAAAATGTTAGTTTGGCAGCAAACCAGTGGGAAAGTTGTGTAAATTTCATGGCAGGGTCTTAACACAGGGATTACTTAACATATAACAATAATAATGAAACTGATGAAATTCTGGACATTATCTCTGTTATTGGGGTTTGCTATAATTTACATCAGCTAACTGTATTTTTAACTAGCCATAAAATATTGCACCTATTTCTGTTGTGATTACATAAATACGTTTAATTAACTTGTTTTTTGTGAATGCAGAAAAAATAAAAAATGAAGAAAGGAAAAAAAACAACCTTCTGGGACTAGAGTGTGTTTTAATTCCTGTTCCAAATGACTGACAGACTAATTTGGCCTTCCTACCATTTGTATAAAAAAAAACAACCAGTTTACTTTCTACCAATGTGGAGTTCATAATTAATATTTTCTAGGAATATTCCAGGAAACGCCCCATATGATATGAGAACTCTGATTGTGAGGAGCAGGAGTAGTGAGTCATCTTTCAAATCTTAACTCATACACCTATCTTGAAGCTGTCACTAACGCCAATGAATGACATATATGACTCTGAAGCAGCTAAACTCTGAATCAGGGAATGCAAATAAAGCTGTTAATTCAGATCTCAGTAACCTATTTCTCACAACTCATGAATAGCAAAAGTATGTTGCAATATTAAACATTGGGGGCAGAGTACCACAAAAATCCACTGTTAGGTTAAGCTCTAATTTATTCCTACTCATTGGAACCTACTATCAGAAAATTATAAAGCTGCAAACATCTATGCCGTACACCTTGACCCATGTAAATAGATTGAAAGAATGGGATGTGATAATGAAGTAGAGAAATCAGGGGGACAGTTGCCACTTTCATTGTAAGTGGGTGTAAAACCAAAATGAGAGGAGTCAACGTTCTAGTGGGTTCGCTCTGTGAAGCCCTAAAGATGGATAAACAGATGTTCAACAGTAGAATGTGAATCAAAAGAATTTACAGAAGATGATGCTTATCTTTTCTAATTCAGGCTGAGGAACTAGCGCTGCCAAGGGATATTAAGATGTTAAGAATTCCAGGGAGGGCATTTTCAGTTTTTTTTTCAAGCAGTAATACATTTTTATTTATGAGGACCTAATGGCCAGCTATCACTCAGACCAAAAATCCTCAACAAGGAATTTTTTTTCTCACATTTTTTTCTCCCACCATGTCAAACAGATTATATATATTTTAAATAATATATAGATTGATAGCACATTTAACAGAACCAATTATTATTTTTATATAAGCGCCTCAGTGGCGCAGTGGTTAGAGTGCAGCATTGCAATACTGCAGTACTTCTGCTGACTGTTGGTTCAAATCTCACCAGGTTCAGCCTTCCATCCTTCTGAGGTGAGTAAAATGAGACCCCAAATTATTGGGGGCAATATGCTGACTCTGTAAACCACTTAGAGAAGGTAAAGCACTATAAAGCAGTATATAAGTCTAAGTGCTATTGCTATATACACCATCTCTTCTTCAACTCCCTATTTGTTTAGGCTAAGAAAATGGACACGCTCAGCATTTAGCATCGGAAGCCCACAAACAAAAACTTTGTATCTTTTCTTCTATGTTGGCACTACGTTAATATTTTCATCTTCAAAATTAGGACAAACTTTTTTTTCTTCTTTCTCTTTTATTTTTGCCAAGAAACCTGTTGCTTGTATATTTTTCAAACTTGGCAACTTTAAGATACGTGGACTTTAATTCCCAGAATTCTAAAGCCAGCATGCTGGGAGCTGATATCCACACATTTTAAAGTTGCCAAGTTTGAAAAGCATTGTTTTAACTCAATCCCCACAGAATATTCCATTCCCCATTAAGTGTCATGTTCTATTTGGCTCAATCTTCAGACAGACGAGACTAAGAAAACAGAAAATCTTAACATTTTTAGTCTTACTGACCCAATTCTTCCTAGTATTATTACATTACTACATTTTCCCTGCCAAATTTTCTTTCCATTATTGTGCTTGAGGTTATGCTGTTTTTGGCAGGATTCTGCTATTTTGCAATGCCAAAAAAATTGTTGCTAGGTCTTACCTTGTGTTGTTCAACTTTTCAGTTAAAGAAATTATAGTTTATGAAATATGGAATGTAATTGATTGATGAACCAGTTTTAAAAGGAGCAACAGTAGAAACTGAAAAAGACCCCCCTCTAGAGATTTGGAGAAGGATGCCATCTGGGTTCATCCAAGACCTACATTTGATAGCTTTGTGTGTCCATAGCAAATAGGAATAAAGTAATTAAAATATCAGTGATGGCAAGTATTACAAAAGAGCATGTTAGGTACAACCTATTTAAAAAGTCTTTAGTTTTTCTACATACTGTTGGGACATAGCTTACAACAAGAAGTTGATTTTTTTCCTGCCAGGGACCACCAATATTATATAGCCATGATAAACATGTGTAAAAAAATCAATTTGCTAGTTTTTCATAAAAGAAAATTCTTTTTTTAAATAATAATTTGTAATATTATTCTAATTATGGCTCAGACATACTATGAAATTTATTCAAGTCTTCGAAAATAGTACAAGCTATTTGACTTGTGAGGAAAGAAAAATTAAAAAGGGAACTGACCTTGATCATGGGATATGTACATCAATTTCAACGTGCTACAGCATGATTTATGGCATGAGATCACATACCAAAGCTCCTTCCTAAATTACAAGGTGCTAGAAAACTAAATTTAAAGGTACCTTATCCCAGGAAGTACATTCAAATGCAATATCAAAATAATAAGAATTCTGACCTCTGGTGGCTTTCTTACTACAGAGATAATTTGGTATTAGAAAAAGCATGGCTTACATTTCAGAGGGACGAGTTGCTTGGTATATTTATAACCAATTCTACCTAAGTCTTTGGTTGCTAATTTGTCAAAGTTAAGAATTCATAATTTACCTATTGCCTCTGATAAATAAAGTCTTCTCCTGCTGGAACTCTACTCCTGGTGGCTTCATGAACATGCTCATATAGTTTTTTTGACTGCAAGACAGAAGTGACTTGCTATTCTTGTGGGATGTTGGTTCAAATTCCCAATCTAATTTATAGTCCAGGTAATCCCTAATAGTCTCCCACAGAAATACAAACCAGGTCCAATCCCACTGATTTTCCTAGTTCAAGTAAGATCAGAGAGGTCCTACCACCTGCTAAAACCTCTCTTGGCTTCAATCAAATAGGATGACTATTTGAAAAGCAAATTTCCTAGGAACAAACTGGGATTAATATAATATTTCATTTTTTTAAAAAAGAGCAAGTCTTAACATGCTTTGCTAACCATATACTGCATCATACTTAAGTTTCCACTAAACATTTTATAGTCTTTTATTGAGATTAATTTTATATTTGTTGGCCACTACCTATATAGCTATATATACCAAAGTAGGTCACTGGCTAGTGAACATCTGTATTTTATTTGCATACATCTATTTAAAAAATTACTCCAAATGTTTTTAATGCTTACTTTTATGATTATGGAAATAAATCCAGCTCTATGGGTCTTTTATGGAAAAGTAAACAGGAAAAATACAAATAATTCATTTACCATTGTTCCAGATCCTTCTTAGTTGTCAAGTATAATAATTAGTTCAGCCTTCTCTAACAATGGGCCTTCCAATTTATTGGATCATAATAATTCTCAGTTAGCACAGGTCATTTCTAATAAGAGTTACAATCCCGCACATCTGGATAGCACTGAGTTGAAAAAGTGAACTGTATTATGTCAGGAAATCTGAAAACTTAAAAAAAAGAAAGAAAAGAAAACTCACCAGCCTCATTGGCAAAGGACGCTGGGTCAGATGCTCCAAGGGAGGCTTCAAATTCTTCCTGAAGGCGGTAAGCTCTCTGGAGCAAAAGTTCAAGCTTATGTATAAACTCTGCACTAATGATATCCTGTCAATAGAAATTGCAAGATCTAAACTAATATTTTAAGCAGCTAATGGAAATGCTGAGATGATTTGCTCATTTGATTAATTTACTGTAGTGATTAATTATTTATGCTACACCATATGCAAGAACAGCAGGATCGGAAGAATTAAATAAAGAAGCAGTTAGGTTATTTACCCAGTCAAATTATTCAATACCAAATATTTGCTTCTAGATAATATCCTACATTTTCATTTGAGGTCACGGAGCTTCCATAAACAATAAACAAGTTTATAATACAAGACAAAAATATGTAAAATATATGTACTTGGAAACTTGAAATGTTTGTTCCTAGTCAATGAAATGCTTAATTTTTCTCTCTCTGAGTTTATATATAGTTATTTTTAATACCTCAAAACCATTATGGGCAATCATCCTATTAACACAAAATTCAGCACATAAATTTTTTAAAATGTTTTTGATGCTAACATTATAATAAATAGTAGCATTTGATATTGAGGAAGAATGACAATAGAAGCAACATATTCCTGGGGCAGCATTCATTTCAATTGCAGATACAGTCTGCCTTTCTTCTCAATGTCTTTAGTGGAAAATGGAATATATAGTTTTAATATCCCCTCCTCCATTCGTATAACAGCATAAAGTTACCTAATAAACAGCAAATGCTGCTGTGTGTATTGACATCATCTTACCTCTATATGTTCTTCAGCAATAGCATCACCTGCTCCAAGCTTGATGGCACCACAGCTGGCTTCATCCTCAACTTGTCTGTTACGAAAAGTTAATGCCTGTTCCCATCGCTGTAGAGCTTCTTCAAATAGCTCCATCCCTGAAAAACAAATGGTAAAGTTTACTTATATCACACGTTTTCTTTGTTTTACCTGCAAGTGTGAATCACTCTTCCATAAGCACACTGTACTAGACTTACTGGAGAGGAAACCTTTTGAGAGTGTGTCAAAATACTAAACCCCACAAGAGATCTGCATTCAATTAGCTGTCCTCCCCTTTCCAATTTATTTCTCTGAAGGAATTACACCTCTTAACATCCCAGCAAGCATAATCAAAAGTCAATTAGACCATCGCATGGTCAATTAGAGTCCATCGCACGGAAGTTTGTAAGAATAAATACCTCATGTTATTAGAAGCATAAGGTTGAGTCGGAACATTGAGACTATACAGGTAACTTTCTGGTTTGTGCAATAATCCATCCTAAACTAATTCAGGGATTTGAAGAATGCTATCATGATGCTTTTGAATTTTGGTGTTGGAAAAGTTCCTGTGACAGCCAGTTAAACAAATAAATGGATCACACAATCAAGCTCAATTGAGGCACACATGACCAGGTTCAGATTATCCTACTTTTGGCACAGTATGTGAATACCTAGCTCTCTGGAGAAATCTTTAATGCTAGGAAAGATGGAAGAAAAGAACAACCAGCAACCAGGTGAATAGACACAATGGCAGTGGATATACTATTAAAAGACCAGGTTAGAGATAGATCACCATGGACAAAATCTACATGGTTGCTAAAAGTGGACACTAACTTGATGGCATATAATCGCTCAATCAATGTTATGAGGTTCAATAAGAAAACATTTTGTGAATCTTCATCTAATATTTTAATACAGTATCTATTAAACATATCTTTTATTTAAAAAAGAATACTAATTATTCTTTACAACAGCATTTCATACTTTTGCACAGAATGGTGAACTGCTTTTAAATTAATTTAATTTTATGTTGTTATACCATACTTCTAATACTAATACCGTAAATATTATACATTTACCCATCAAGTATAAATTTTCTGGAGTAGTTACTGGAATATTGACTAGCTTCATATTATCTTCATCTGCTTTATCCCAGGAATTAGAATTCACACAAACACAACTAGGACAAGAAATGGCACTGTGGGCCTAAAAAAAAACAAAAACATGTGCATGTAAGCTAAGGGAAATATAACAATATATTTCTAGTAGTTCTATTTTACTCTTTGGTTTCATGAAAAATAAGCATAAAAAGGAGGAAATCAGAAATACTTGTGGGCCTATAATAACTGATTTCCCTATTTTAGGAAAATAAGTGACAATTTCTTTGGAAATATTCATATACTATTTTTAGTGAAATGCTTTTCAAAAAAGAGAAGTATGTAAATACAGTATTTGCTTTTTATAAAGAGCTCCTCAAGCAAAGAAAACAACCATCTGTTTTTCATTCCTAAAATATATTTAATAGTTCTCAATAAATCACACTTACTGAGCCCAAACTCTGCATGGAACCAGAATATTTATTGAAGAGATCACCACTGGCATGGATGTAAGATTGAAAACCTTTTTCTTTGATGGAATTCAGTGAAAGTGTTAGATTTTGTTTGCTACTGGAACAACTAGAATCTGAGGAGGTAAAGAGGATGAATAATAGTGTTAGTTTACGTGCCTCTTCTTTTCCATTAACTGAGGAAAAAGACTTTAGAAATATCTTAAAATAAATATTACTCTAGAAATACATATATGTATATGTATACACACACACACATATGCTATTAATGCTACATAATGGATAATGAGATATTATCCATTAATATCTGGTAAAAGGTTGGTAAAACGAGAGCTCAGATTGTTGGGAGCAATATGCTGACTCTGTAAACTGCTTAGAGCAGGCTGTAAAACACTGTAAAATGGTATATAAGTCTATGTGCTATTGCTATTATATACATGAGCATTGATCCTTATGTTTTTGTCTATTGCTTTTTGAAGGGAATTGTGCACATTCTATGGACAACATTAGTAAATATTATGGTGGAGCTAGAATTATTTGGAGGCAAATTCAATTGAAAATGAGATTATGTGGAAGGCAAAGGGAAAAATAGGAAACTGTTGGCATGGCAATAGTAAGATAAGCAGGGACTGAACCTAGACAAAGCAACTTGAGAAAACATCTCAGTTAAGATACTCCATAGTTCACATGAAATTAGACTGAGAAAAGGGAAACTTATTCAGACTTGCAAGATTTTTATAGGACTGGCAGTGTCAGAGGAACAGATGAAAAGAGGGAATCAGCCTACAATCACTACATAGTCCCAAGTGAACTAAGTTCACCCCCACTTCACTGCCGTTGACCCTTCTCTAACTCTAACCACTCTAATTAGTTGAGAAAATTCTTGCACATTGGCTTTTAGCAAGAAATCAGTTAAACTGAACCTTCAAATGTGGACCTGGTCTTTCACACCTCACAATTCTGTTATGAAAGCTGTTACAATAAAAGTAATCCTGATTTATATTGTATTGCTTTCTTAGTCTGGTCAACCTGATAGGGCTAGATTGTACCAGACTGAAAAAATAACATTATTTACATTTCAGTTGTAATCCAATACATTACATTCCAGTTGCGTATGATCATTTGGGACCATGCTCTGCTTATTTCAGTTATGCTTGTTTCCATGTAATGGTAAGCTATGCAGCATAGACTTCTGATGCTTCTTTGAAAGGAAGTCTCACTTCAATAAGGCTTACTCCCAAACAAGTGTGTTATCAGGTAACTCACTTTGAACATTAGCTTTCCATAGAGAAAATATTGCCTACTTTTCTCTGACCCAGAAGTTTTTGCATAATCGAACATCAGATGGTCTGATTCCCATGGAGATATTTTCCTGGTTTTCTTCCCACGTTTTCTTTTGAAGTGATGGGCAAGAAAAAGCACAGTTATGGCACTTACTGCTGTTATCGCAAATAGTTTCTTTAGCCCTGGTGAGATTTTAACCTTAAAACAAATAGTTAAAAAAAGTTATATGACATTTGTGCAGCAATACAAATAATTTACTTTTATAAGCATGTTACATTCATGTATTAAATATGAATTCTGCATTCAATAATGTAAATATTTCTATCAACACATGAATCTCAATTCACATTCTTTAGCATATTTTAAATCAAACTGTAATTTAAAGAGTACAAATATTTTTAGAATCAATTGTTGCCCAATTGTATGGCCAGTAAGTATACTAATTCCACTTACCTTATATTTCAGATGAATGCATTTGTTTGTAGTTATTTTGGTAAAGTAAATGTTCTAGTTTTTGCATTACTTCCAGAAAATCCCAAAAGACAATTTCAGATGCCATGCCCTACTACCAGGGACCTCAAAATGTGTATTTGTACATGAAAAGAAATGTGAAATTCGAAAATACCACCATTTTCATTGAAGAATCTAATGGACTGCAAAAATCTGTATAGATAGATATGCTGATGAGAAGGAAAGGAGACACAATGAAAATTAGCAGTGTGTGGCAGAAAGATTGGGAAGTGGATGTAGGCAATGGGAGAAAAGAAATAGCATGAAGATTGATAGGTGTTGATATGAAGGTCTCGGTGTTGGCTGATGGGAAAGAGGGAGGTTAAATGTTATGAAGGGATGGACAGGAAGAAAACAGGCAATACACTCAATGTGCATCTGTGCTTGTGCATTAAAAATACTGCAAGGGAATATGGGTGGGAATATAAATACATTTTATTTCTGCTCGTTTTATATTACATTGCATTCTCATTAATTTGCTGATATAAGAAAAAACATTTCTTATTTTTAATTAAAGGCAGAAATGAATATTTTTGCTGTTTTAATTATGAATTGAGTTTTTGTTAAATGTCAGGGTTGGCTTAAGCGACAGGGATGAGAGACCCTAAAAAAAATCAGGAAGGGGTGCAATATCCAAAATTCGGGAACCCTTACTTAATACTCTGTCCATAGTTTTATCATGTAGAGATTAGTTACTGAGAGTTCCCAGACTACATAAAATGCAGCAAGAGAAGACTGAGAGCCAAGGGTTTTCTGCAGGAGTTTCATTCTTATGGAATGTCCTCTCATTAGATATAAGAATTGCACACTCACTCCTAATATTCTCGAAGTTTTTTCAGCATGACTTTTAAAATATGTGTTAGGGGTCTGAGACAATAGGAGATGTACCTGCATTGGGATGAATCATATATAATGTATATTTTCCTATATGTTGTTCAAAGTTACCTACTGGAAACAACATAGAAGGATTTGGAATCAATCTGTAGAAGCTGGTAATGTTAGTGGTATGTAAAAATAAATGGATCAAAACTACATGGGCAATATGTCATTGAATCAAATGTATTTATTCATCCTATCTGTACAGCTGCCCAGCTGCCAAAGGTACTCAAGATGACAATCAAAAATAAAAACAGATCAAATACACAATCCATTATATTACAGGGGGCAAAAAAGATCAAGGTTCTTAAAAAAATCTCAATAGGGTTAGGGTTAGAGTTAACAACAATATCAGAGCTCCATTAATACTATAGTCCCAGTTCCTAGGGGAATAATCAGGTGTTCCTGGCCTTCTGGAAGGTCAGCAGCCTCAGGAATGTCCATTATTTCAGGGGGAAGGCTATTTCACAAGATAGGTGCCATGACAGATAGGGCACAATAACACCAAATTGCTTCACCCATGGGAACCAGGGAATGATCACTCTGCACTATCTGATGGGAAGAACAGAAATCAACAGCCAAAGATGGTCCCATAAGTAACCTTATCCCATGCCAAATAGGGCTTAAATATAACGTTAACATTATGAATTAGTATCCCAAAGCCTGCAGGAAGCCATTACAGCTCACATAGCAGAGGTATTACCTGGATATATTGTGGAGCATGCCATACTTCATGCCACTGCATTCTGGACCAATTAAAGCTTCTAAATGTTTCCAAGGGCAGCCCACACATACAGTACATTTCAATAATCCAGCCAGGAAGTGACTAAGGCATGAGTGACCCATTAGCAATGATTTTGGATCTAAGAATTGATGCCATTGACACACACAAAATGTAATCATATAAAGACTTTTCTCACTACCACAGCTGATACTTGCTCTCAGGCCAAGAACCCTGAGCCCATAAGGTCTCCCAGATTATATATAAACTCTTAGTGTTACCCCATTCAGAATCAATGATAATGATAATTGAAATGACAATGATAAAAACCACTAGATACAGGAGAACTCTAAAATAGCATAGCAACCATAGCAATGTAGTCTTGTAGGGTTGGGCCGAAGTTAATTCTTCTTCATCCAGATCCACATAGCCTCCAGGCACTGGGGAAAAAAAATCTCTCAGGCATCATTTGAGTGACCCAGAATAGAAATATATACCTGAGTATAATCAGTATGCTGTATTAAACAAATTCATGCAGGTTGGAGAAAGACCATCCTGATCTGGGTATGTGGATTCCAAAGTACACAATCTATCAGTTATAATATCTACCATTAGTACTGAAATGTAACCAGTAGAAACTTTGTTAGGGTATGACTATCACCAAACTATTAATTATGAAATGGTTTCAATTTATTCTGTTTACCAATTCCAAAAATGTAAGACTTGTAGCTCCTTTGCTATGCTTTCTCTCCACCCTGTGGAAAACCCTACCTGATATCACCGCAAAAAATTGGTTGCTCTCTAGTAAAACAGCAGCAAAAATGCATGTATACTGTACTTATGGATCAAATTCGTTTCTACAAAACAAGCTTGGCTGCTGGATATAATATGGATTTTCAATCTTCTGAGTAGCAATTATGCACGGAAATAATTCCACATAGCATTTTATTGCTATGCATGGTTTGTCTGGGACTGCAAAATAGCATTGTGAATATTATTGCTTGTAGGTTTTGCAAAGAAAGCCTTTCTGAATCATATTTCTAATCTCCATTTTGCATACCTGATGTTTAAGTTAAGATTGCAGACATATTCTTTTTAATTTTTATTTTTTCCGATTTACAAATTTTACTGTGTCAAATGATATAAAACCTCCTTGTCCTCCTTGTAGCATAATACACAAGCAAATCTACATTTAGTGTACCACTAACTTGCAGCAAATAATTAACTTTAACTATTTTTTTCTTTGTTTCTTCATTTAGCTTAATCATTACGCTAATCTGTTTAGATACAACTAGCTCTCCCTAACAAAAAAAGAAAAACCAGCAATGCATATATTCCTAATTTCACAGACCACAAATAATTAACTTTCAAGAGTTTCATATCAATGTATCAATTAAAGCATAACCAACAGAAAATTTGTAGGATATCAACACCACTGAATCTATAGAAAGAAACCAGAAAAAAAACACCTGTTTTATTAGTCCCTGAAATTCAGCAATTATAATAATAATAATAATAAAAACCTAAGGGAATACAAGGGAAGAAAGGTGTGGTTCATAGCAAGATATCATTGGAACGTATTTTCCATGCAATAATACAAACTAGTAACATAATACTTCTATGCATATAAACATTACTTTAATAAAATAATGACACATATTAAAAAGCACTCCAAGGCATTTCAAACAGAGCTATAAAGAACAAAGGCAATCATTACCTGTAACAGTGAATTATACCAGGAGAGTGGAAGATCAAATACTCTTAAAGCTGCTGTCTTCAGAGGAAAACGTGTCTCATTAACCACATCTTTTGACATTGCTCCTGCTTTCCTATATCATCATCTATTGATGCTAAGTCAGGATCATATTATTCTGGGTAGACAATGTGCCAAAGACAAACATTGGAGTAGCTTTGAGACATTCGTTCAATGGTTTATTTTCAATCTAAGGGTACCATAAAAAATACCTGCATGCAGTAAGACACCTTGAATAATGCGGAAGTACAATGTTTGAGCTTTGCAGTAAAGACTAATTCTAGCTGCCTTTCTATAGCCACATGCCCAGGAATAAGCTGTGTTTAACTTAATGGAATTCTGAGTAAATTAAAGGTTGTGCTATAAATCAACAGTTAAAATCTGAGGAGCAAAATTGCTCAGTCACTGAAAGAAAGGAGATTAGTTTTTTAAAATAGCATATGATTTCAGTTATACTCATCAATTAGAAATATTCATGAGCTTGTAATGTATTTTTTAACTGCCAAAGCAGCTTCCCATAAAGATTTTAATTAGCCTCAAGACAAAGATATATTAGACCAAATAATATTGCTGCACAGCCAAGATATACCTGCACTAACTTTCCTTGCTGTTGTTGGACTGCTAAATCTCTTGATCTAATTGCCAAGAGATACAACTCCTAAACTTCAAATGAACATTTAGAATTAACAGGAAATTTAGTTCTTGTCACTTCTATACTTCTGTATTGAAAAGCATGTTTTTTTTATAAATATCCGAGAGAGGAAGAGCGAAGAATCTTATAATATTTCATTTCTTATTTCAAAGAGCTGTATAATTATATCCCCATGGGTTAGCAAAAGTATCCCTTGAGTTCAGGGTGATAAACAAGATAATGGATGCTTAGGATGATGTAAATATGAAACTGTGGCCATGGATGATAGGACCTTATAATTATCTAAAAACCCAATATATTGACCACAATAGCTTCATCATCTGCTAGACTGAAGACTTCCCTGTCCTGTTTGGGTGAGATGGGTAGCTCCTCTTATACAGAGGAAATCAATATTTTGCCACTGCTTAAAAAAAAGCATAATGAACTGATTAAGTTGGAAGGACTTCTGCCAGTTACCTCTGCAGGTATGTCAGCCAGCTCAGTTTCAGATGATGTTTGTTTCTCTGTTGCACCAGTCCTTGCTCTTGCTAGCGGTTTCTGATGGAGCTGTCAGGAGGAGGAAGATGCAGGCAGAGAGAGAAACCATAGAGATAGAAATGTAGAGCAACATGACTCCTGGATAAGAATTTGATTAGTGGTCTCTATAAATATCAAGTATTAGCTGTATAAGACCTAATGCATCAACTTTACGTTAAAAAAGATTGCAGGAGGAGATGGTGACATGAATTCAGAGGAATCTAATTGGATTTATTCTTGTCTCAACTTGCGGTATGTTTTGCAAGAGATATTTATCTTAAAGAGTATATACAAGTTATATTGGAACAAAATAAAGGCTGTTATCCTGGGAGGCTGCCTCAGAAGATGAATGATTCATGACTGTTTTGCTCCATGATACAGGAGTAAGACAGCCACCTCAGCAACAAGCTTAGATACTTTTAAAAAGCTATACTTATCATTACACTGATTAAGAGAAATTCTCAAAACAACTGGAATTTCAGAATCAATGTATTTTTATTACTATTACTACAGTATTATTGCCTTTATTATTATTGCCATCATTATTACCGTTTTGGAAAACTCCATTCAGTCCTGAAGAAGGTACTGAGATACCTCTGAAGGTAGAAAACAGAGGACAAAGAGTTGTGGTTAACTTAGAGTTTGGCACTTCCTTTTCCAGATTAGAGCCAATTAGGTGTAGCATATTGAATATAGGTATTTATTTTGCATTTCTTTCTCTCTCATAGGGGATCTTAAGACCCCTCATTTGAGAATCCTGTTGGTTGAAATTTTATTTTCTTAATCAAAATATTTTTAGGCCTGAACATAGCTCTGAGTTCAATTCGGCTTTCATCATTGATATATTTTAGATGTATCAATTGTTACTTCTAGGATTCTTGATTTCACTGAAGGAATGGCCAAAATGTAGTGTACAAGGTATCTTCAGGATGGGCACATTCACATATATCTTCTTTCACATGTGCTACACTCAGAGAACATAGAATAATAGGGTTTGGAAGGGACATTGGAGGTCTTCTAATCCAAGCCCCCTACTCAAGCAGAAGACACTATTCCATTTGGGACAAATGATTGTCCAACCTCTTTTTGAAAATCTCCAATGAAGGAACACCTGCAACTTCTGGAGGAAAGCTGTTCCACTGATTAATTGTCCTCCTCACTATCTGGAAATTTCTCAATTCTAGGTTAGATTTCTGTTTAATAATCTTACACCCATTACTTCTTGATCTGTCTTCAAATGCTTTGGAGAAAATGTTGACCTCCTTTCCTCTGTGACAGCCTATCAAGTGTTGGAAAACTAGTCCTTCTCTTCATTAGATTAGATATAATTAGTTCCCACAACTTTTCATCACGTGACTCCATCATATGGCTCCCAGGCCCTTTATCATCTTTGTAGTTCTTCTCTACACTCTAGAAAAGATTCTCAGCATCTTTTTTGTATCGTTAGCAGAATTAGATGCAATATTTGAAGTGTGGTCTTATCAGTGCAGTATAAAGTGATACTATCACTTCATGTGATTTTGATACAGGAAGCCCTTGACTTACAACCACAGTTGAGCCCAAAATTTCTGTCACTAAGCGAGACCCTTGTTAAGTGAATTTTGTCCCATTTTACAACCTTTCTTGCCACAGTTATTAAGTGAATCACTGCAGTTGCTAAGTTAGTAACAGGGTTGTTAAATGCAATCCCCATTGACTTTGCTAGTCATAAGGTTGCAAAATGTGATCACATGACCTGGGATACTGCAACCATCATAAATATGAATCAATTGTCAAGAATCTGAATTTTGATGCTGCAATGGTCGAAAGGAAAGTCACTTTTTCAGTACCATTGTAACTTTAATAGTTCATTAAATGAACTGTTCTAAACAGAGGGCTACCTGTATTATCCTTCTGTTGATGCAGCAACTTGTACATGACCATTTTGTTCTTCTTGTCCACATGATTTTACTTAAATTTAATACATTTTCTATTTTTCTACAAATATCACTAAGCTGAAGATATATTTTCAGAAATTCCAGTCTCCAGTGCTCAAATAACTTGTCAATTTTTTACATTTTAAATTAGTGTTGTCTCTATTGAACCCTCTATTGGAGTTTGTGTTTAGAGTACAAAATTCTGGTTCCAAAAGCCTAGTAACCACCAGATAGTAGAAAAGAGATGTGGAAATTTTTTTTATTCTTATCCTATAGTCATCCAGAATTTTGCAGTTCATATAAAGTAATGCATGCCAGTGTACCTTGCAAGTCCATCTACCAAGTCCTTGCAAATCCATCTACCTTGCTGCTGTTTTCTTCTCGTTTTCTTCCACTATTTCCATTATTACAGCCTTCTCCAATTCTTTGCATAATGTGTCCAGAGTATGAAAATTTAAGCCTAGTAGTTTCTTTTTCAAATGTGAACTTTGGGTTGATTTATTTGATGATCCATTTGTTTCTTGGCTATCCTTGGTATATTCAAGAGTTTTCTCCAATATCTCTTCCGTTTAATATTAGTGATTTGATACAATATGGTTTGAATGTCTGCATAGAATAAAGTCCCCATTGTAGTTCAATGGATATTGGTCTCAAATTAGTTGGGAACTGTAGTTTAAGTGAAGAATTGTAGTTTAAATCATGTAAAGTCAGTGTTAAAAATTAACATGCTAGAACTGCTCCACTGATTTGCCATTAGTTATTATGAAATAAAGAAACGGTAAAAGTGGAGTCAGAATACCCGTTTTTTAGGGCTACCAGATCCTTCCTTCAAATGGTAGAAAGGACATTCAGAAAACTCTAAGTCGATCCTGCTTTCTTGCGGATTCTTCCGGATTTTGCAGTTTGGTAATGCTATTTCTTTTTGATAGGAAGTTACAACTAGGTTAAGATAGAGTATATCCCGTTCTAAACACGCGCCACGGTAGGTTAACTTTGGGGTTGCAATCAAAACCAAGAAGATATCCAGCAGGATTTGGATTCTTATTTTTCTATATCTATGAGCAGTATTTCGCTGAAGGGAAACACAGGCAGAAACGTGTTTCCGAGACCAAAGGAAATGAAACCGAATAAAAAGCAAGGCTCTCTACGTAAACTTCCCTCAGAACCGGCCGATTGAAAGGCCGACCTTTCAAAATAAGTCTCCTCCTCCTTTCCCCGAACAAGGGATCTAACGATTCCTACCGTCAGCTTTATGCGCAGGCGCGCTCCTACCTGCGAGCTTGTCAGCTCCAGGACCGACGGCGCGCCGGCTGAGGAATTCCATTGCCGCCATCTTTGCTTTGGGCACACTCGCCTTCTACTCCGAGCCCCCTCGAGCCCCAGGATAGCCGGCGACGCCATCTTTGTTGCGGGGCTCAGGAGACCTGGGGAGACGCCGGCGTTCGGGAACCCGCTGGAAGAAAAAAAGGGAGGGAAAGCGAAGGAAACGGAGGCATTTGCTCGTCTTTCTCTCTCCTCTAGCGCTCTGGGGCGCGTTTAATGTTCCTGGACTAGCCTTAGCATACAAGGAGGAGGAGGGCGACGACGACGACGACGACGAAGAAGGGAAGGAACGGTGGCTTTGAGATAGAAAGACCGTTAAGGATGTGAGGAAAACCTTGAGGTTTTCGGATGAAATTCCACTCCTTGCCCTCAGGACCTTGAAGGGCGTATTCAGGGGACGAGTTTACCTGCTGCTGTCGGTAAGAAGTCCGTTTTCTTCCTTCGGGAACCAGTTTTAGGCTCTCCCCAGCTTTGTCTCTCTTTCTCTGAACCATAATGGCTCAAGTCCGGAATCTAGTTCAGGATCGCTTTTTTAGATCTAAAACGTACGAGGCCGGTCCTTTTGAAGCCGGAATACAGCCTCTGAACATGTGCAGAGTCCCTTCCTGGATGAAGCCTCTGCGTCTCTAGAGAGAACCAGACTTTTCCTTAGGGGAAGCATTCCCTCTTGGGTTCAGATATTTTTCTAAGTTTAAAAAATATATACTCTGAAGGAGAGATTCCCCCCACCTTAGATCCAGAGATAAATGAGGTTATTTTTGGGAAACCATAATATAACTGAATAATATTTAATTTATGAAGCTCGAAGATACCCGGAGCCATATACTGGTTTGTACAGGAAGAATGAGTGCAAGGCTTCAGGGAATGAAAATACGAATATGTTCGGTTTCATAAGGCAGCGCTATTATCACGGAAAGGTTTTTTTTTTTATCTTGGCTAACCTGAAAAAAAAAAAGGAAATGCAGGTCTGTCAAAGCTGTGGGATAAAATGTATATTTGTTGGTAAGGTTAGGGAGAAGAAAATTAGAGGATTAACTTTATGTGAGTGTATTGCTTCATTTAATGCTGCCATTTCATTTAGTAAACAGTTGGGAAATCTATTCTGTAATACAGAACACAATTAAATATAAAGGATGGAAGAAAACTTAACTGCAGCTTGCAGTAGTGCTGGGGCAGCAGTTTTACGCAAAAAGATCAATCAGCAGAATACACTGCAGAACAGCATACATGGGTTTGTTTGTTTTTTAATTGTCCAAGAATAATGAAACCAAAATCCAGATATCATAAAGTAGATTATAGCACTAAATTTAGTCATGTTGCTTTGGATAATTGGATATCTTGAAGTGCTTTGATTTAACACAGTTGATTAGGCATATAATGAGCTGAATTATAGTTGTGAAATTGTTTCTTTTATGATACTGAACTCGGGTAAGAATAGAAAGAAAAAAATAGTTAAATCGATTGGGCAGTAGGAAATATTTATTTTCTGAATTCTTCTTAATGTTTAGTAAGCTCAGCTGTTGATTCTGTTTTTGTTTTTTCAAAGATAAAATTAATATTGCACAAAGGATCCTTATAAATGTATTTCTGAACATACAGTATGTAAGTAGGATTATCCATATGTTTAAAAAAGCCATGAAAATATTCATGAAAAAAATTACAAATTATTCTCATATTGAATATATTAATTTTTCACATTGCATTAGAGAGGAAGGGTTAGGGTTTTTGGGGAAAAAAAGAAAGAAATCTAATTTGCTAAAATACAGGAAGACTTGGTCAGTAAAGCAGGTATTGAAACCATCTGTTGTTATGTATTACATTTACTTGCTGCAATTCTATACATTTGACACAATATAAAGAACAATAAAAGTAAATTTTTTAAAGAAAAACAAAGCATAAATGCACCTACATTCCAGATAACATCTGGTCTCAGCCATCAAATGCCCTCCAGAATAGTTACATTTTGAGAAGCTTCTATAAGGCAACTGTAGTTGGAACTAAATGCACTAGTGGGAGATCATTCCAGAGGGCCACTCCAACAAAAAGAAAAACTATACTTCTGACTCTTGGCCCTCTTAACTTCTGAAAAATAGAGGGCAGCTTCTGGTTCTCCTGGCATGGTCCAAATGCTTTAATTCTTCCAGTGGAGAGATAAGCTGTCCAAAGTAACCCAATGCCAAATCTTGAAGGGTTTTATAACTTTAAACCACCATTTTAAATTGTACTTGAAAGCAGATAGGAAGCCAGGTCCACAAAATATGTGCAATATTTGCCTTAGTACCCAGGCCATACATTTTACACCAACTAAAGATTCACCATGTTATTTAAAGGCAGCCCTGTATAGAATATGTTGTATTAATCATGGTGATGAGGATGAAAGGTACTACTTTCTCTCCCAAGTAAAGTCACGATTGACACACCAGTGTAGCTGAACAAAGTAACACCTGGCCACAACTTTGGGGATAGAGAGGTGAATTAAAAATAAGTTATCCTTTGATGAGGCTTACCTAGAAGCATATTTATTAGTATTATATCCTGCCCCAATCTAATACTATTAACAGCTTCCTTAGGGAGGAAAATGAAAATATAATGTGACTAAAAGAAAACATCATTAAGACCCCAGAAATAAAAATAACATTAACAACGCATGAAAAAACAGAGGGAGAAGAAATAAAATATGGTACAGTGCTTAAACTAAAAGAATGTTCTCTGAAATAACTCAATCTTTAAACATTTTCCTGAAAGTTAAGAAAGTGATTGGCAGCCTAATCTCTGTGATAATGTTATTCCAAAGCAGAAAAGCACAGTCTTCTAACTTCTCACTCTCTTCCCAACACATCTTGGAAGAGTGGGACTTATAAGTAGCTTCTTTCTAAAGAATCCACTTAGTCATGGCAATTCCAAGGAACTGTTCTTTTAGATACCAAGCGTTAAAGGCCATTAAAACTTAATAACCTCTTTAGACAGCTAATGGGCAATTAGTTCAGGACCTGAGAACTTTGTGTTGTACACCTATTGGTAAGAGCTTGTGGATATGTGGGCAGTTCTACTGTGTTGTAAAGCTGCATTGACAGAATCTTGCAAGTCTGAAAGTTCAATCCTCCGCCTTAACTCTTTATGACTGAGAAACCAGGGAGGCTCTGTTCTGAGTCTGCCTATCCAGTTGTGTAGCTGTGTTATCTCTTATCTAATTGTTCCCTTGACAAGTGTCTCTATGCCCATCTCCCAAGGTCTTTCCCACACATCATTACACATATTCAGGTCTGAATCATAACAAAAAAAGTCCAAATAATCCATTTCTTCTAAGCTATTATAAAGTTAGTTTACTATCACTATCTCAACAACCTTCCATAAAAAGGAAGATTGCAGAATGGACAATAGTTATCCCTTGGATCTGGAAATGGGTTTTTCCCAAATGATACACCTTTCTGTTGTGAAGTACAACCACTACTTTAAGAACACTAGAAAATAAAGGACGTAGTTTCTCATTGTATTCTTTAGGTCAGCTAAATGTAAGTGAGAAGAATGATAAAGTAAATCCAAAACTAACCTGGGTATGTTTTTTAACAATAAAATCTATTTAACATTACAACCAAAGGCACAATTTTTTCCCCCCAACAGTATGTTCAACTGCATGCAGCATTTAAAAATTTTTTTGAGGTTTTAACGGAACCCAGATGAGTGATGCTATTGAATATCCTCAGCCATTACAAGCTCAAGAATTGTCATGAAGGTTAAAATTTAAATCTAGTTAAGCTTCTAACTAGATAATTATGAGTAATAAAACTCATCTGATCTGGAAAAAGGCAACTGTGTGATACGTTTTAAGAGAAAAGTCTTTCCATATAACTAATGTATAGGATTACAAATTAGCATTTAATGTTTTATATTAAGTTGTGAACTCTAATTAATTCCCATTTATATAGAAATGTGAAAAACAAATACTATATTGAATTATACTCATTCCCGCGGGGGAGGGATGAAATGTACATTGCAACACAATGTTGCCCTTTACATGCTTGTCTGCAATGTCATGGTGCAAATTAAGGTGAAGCTTGTATTATGATGTCACAGTACATGTTTCATCATTTTGGCATCATGATTTGGAATCAATATCTATGTTGTATTATATAGAGTATATTCATTCTTATTTAATAAATTTGATTTAGAAATTCTAGCAAGTTTGGATATTATTTTTTTACAACAGAATGTTATAAAAACAGAATGTTCTTTTTTTCCAACAGAATGCTATTGTAAAGCAAGAATTTGATTTATTTTAATTGTGCATCAAAAACATTTCTTACATAAATAGTATTTGAAAGTGGGTTTTTGCAAAGCTTGTTGGCACTACTGAAAGCAATACAGTGGTCATATCCTTTGAAAGACAACTGCTTTGAAAGTTGTTCCCAAGTGCATTCATAAAAATACTTTTGCTAGGATACATAGGCACATATGGCTGATGACAGCTTATAAAGCAGCATATTTGGAGGAATGATGATTCATTTGTGCTAACATGTTCTATGGTGTGCCCCTTTTCAGTGTTTTCACAGCTCTAATCTTCAGATCATTCCTTTTTTGCATTATTATTTTATATTAATTCCATAATGTTAATATAAATGATATAAAATTATATAATCTGTTTTCATTTTTAATAAAGTTTGCTGCATATTGTTTGTTGTACCAATTACATTTCATAATACCGATACAATAATAGTGTTTTGTTCTTGATATGTAGATGACATTGTTTATAACTACTTGAACGTGACTGTTGTTAAAATGCCTCAGCAAAACAATGATTGCTCACATTTGGAATCTGTTGGTGAGATAACTAAAGACGATTTGATACACAAATCTCATGTGAGTTTCTTTTTAATAATCTTTTTGTTGTATTGTCTTTGCTTCATTCTTAAATTCTCATCTTTGTCATTTAACTAAAACCAATGTATGTTAATTGTTAAAGTGTTATTAATGTTTGGGAAGAAGTCATGAAGTTTTACTTAATTTATTAAGTGGAGAATGTAGTTATGTATTTATGGGCTAGAAGTAATAATTACATTAATACAAGATTTTGAATGTCATATTTTAGTATCATAATTTTTACATGTCATTAATTGAAAAATCAAAATAAGCATCTTTAATAGTTTTCTTCAGTTGTTATGCAATAAATATTTAGTGTTTCTGGTATAACAGTAGAATTTTTCTTCTTTGTTCCATATTAGCTAATTTTATTAACTGTCTGCCTGATTCCTTATTGGTTTTAATAGGGGACTTGCCAAGACTGCAAGGTAAAAGGACCAAATCTGTGGGCATGCTTAGAGGTAAGCCGAATTAACATACAGGTAGTATTCAATTTGCAACATTTAAGTATTCAACTAGTGACTGTTCAAAGTGACTTATGACCATTTTTTATACCTTTATACCTTTGTAGCAGCCCCATGATTACTTGATCAAAGTTCAGATGCTTGCCAGCTGATTCATACTTATGAGTGTTGCTATGCCTCAAAGTCACATGACAAGCAAAATCAATGGGGAAGCCAAATTCACATAACAACCTTGTTACTAACTTATCAACTGAAGGGATTCACTTAACAACTGTGGCAAAAAGGTCATAAAATAGGGCAATACTCACTTAACAAATGTCTCACATAACAACATAAATTTTTGGCTCAGTTATGGTCTTAAGTCAAGGACTGCCTGTATATAATATGCAATGACTAAGAGTTTCTTTTTCTGAAAGTGCAACTTTGTCAGAGATTAACTCTGCAATCATTTATTCAACTATGACTTTTATTGATCTCTAGTCAGAACTAAGATCACTTGAAATTTCTGTATGGTGTGATTGTATGCAAATTGTATATTGTTTCCTAAATGAAGGCTACATTTCAAATCCATTTTTGAGCTCTGCTTAGCATTTGCAAAGTTGGGAATCAAGTCTAGTGCTCTAACAGTTGAACCACAGTACATTTTAATTTAATCTAAAACTTGTATATCAACATTCCATTTTTATTGGAAATGTGGGATGAAATATATGTTAAGTTTCTATTATGTTGTTCCAGATAATATTTTAAAGATGATTTAGCAAAGCAATATGGTTTTGTAAAGTCTCTTTTGTGAAAAAAATAGTTCCCTACATAAATGGAATGGCATATGAAAAACATTTTAACATGTGCCTGTGTATTCTTACTGAAAAATCAGTTTATATTTTAACTCAGTTGTTTTAATCAGAATAATTTAGTAATACATACATATAACTTACCTTATAATAATTCAATATTATAATAAGTTCTATAAGTTCAAATAAATTGATGTATTTCTGTGTTTTTATTAGCTATTCTGTTTCATAACAGAGCTTTCCAGGGAGATACAATATTAACCATGTTT
Source organism: Myanophis thanlyinensis (assembly GCA_017656035.1). Lineage (NCBI taxonomy): Eukaryota > Metazoa > Chordata > Lepidosauria > Squamata > Homalopsidae > Myanophis > Myanophis thanlyinensis. The sequence continues at coordinate 81 of JAEANM010002699.1, read as the reverse complement.
GTAAACATAGGGTGACCAACCGTCCTCTTTTGCCCGGACATGTCCTCTTTTTACGTCCTGTCCGGGGCGTCCGGGCGGGTT
>JAEANM010002698.1:0-23901 GCA_017656035.1 Myanophis thanlyinensis | reverse complement strand
GTATGTAAGCAGAAGGCCCACCTGAAACCTAGAGCCCCACTTCACAAAAAGAGATTCACACCCGGCCACCTGCGGAATAGTGGTTTCCCTAGGACATAGGACCTCCCGAATAACCACCGCCACCCCGCCACCCCTGCCCTGAGCCCTCGGCTGATGAAACCCTCCTTAGCCTGAGCTTTGGACACAAGTCCCCCATAGTCCCTCCTTTGCAAACTTGGGAACCATGGAAGAAAAGAGTGCTTGACAACTGGTTAAAAAACAGACAGTGAGCAGAGATGGACAATTCTCGCGTTGGTGAGAGGCTCAAAGTGAGGTTCTCCAGAAGATGGTTCTGGGATCATTAATATGCATAGAAAAAAAATCATTTTTAAAATTCATTTATTTGATCACCCAGAGAACTGAAGGAGCAGAACACTCTCTTAATTCTGATCTAACTCAACACATTAAATGATCGTTTATATTGCCCTGCTATGAAAACTAGGTTTATAACCTCTGCTGTTCTCTGACTTGATTCAAAAGGCAGTAACCCAGAGATGAAAATAAAGTATTTCTAATAAAAACAAGGCATGATATGCTGTGTACAATCATAGGACAGACTGTCAAAACAACTGAAAATTGACAGCCTGCTGACATCCAAAGCTCAGTTTGTTCTCAGAATGGTTTACATTTGTTGCCATTAAAGAATAGGTATGAGCAATTAAAAGTATATGCTAAATTTAGATGCCAAGAGAGAAAACTATTTCCAGCAACAACCACACATCAGAAAATAAGGCTCAAAGCCAACTCAGAGACTGTACGAGTGAGTATAAAGTAACAACTGATTTTTATAGCTAAAACAATACCTTTAGCTGCACAAACTGGGCTTTCTATTTTAAAACTGGATAAGATTTATAAGAAATAATGAAAACAAGTTTTTAATTAGTTTACACAAAAGGCACAGAACATCAGTTAACTAAACTGGTTTAGAAAAAAATGTGGCTGACCATAAAGAATAGGGCTGTCAAACTTGATTTCATTGAGGGCAGCATCAGGGTTGTGTTTGACCTTGGGGGGCTGTGGTGGGCATGGCCAGTTCAACGTCACTCCTGTCCGGGGCGCCTGTGTTGGCCCAAATCCTCTGCCAGCAAAAACAGACTCCCAAGCTCCATTTTCACTGATAGAGAATTGCAGGAGGCTGTGGCAGCCGGAAATGGAATTTGGGAGCCCGTTTTTGCTGGCAGAAGCACTGTGGTCCGGTCCTTCACTGTTTCCAGGGCAGCCAGATCTAAGTACCACGCAGGCCAGATCTGGTTCCCGCGCCTTGAGTTTGACATCCCTGATATAGAAAGAAATAACTGCAGTTATACAGTGGACATAATAGAGAAAATAACAAAATCAATTCAAAAGGGAAAAGAAGTCCCCAGAGAATCTTATTCTGTTCCATTCTTTAAGCAGTAAGAACAAATATTTTTAATAATTTTATTAAGCTTCTCAAGATATAAAATATAAGAGACAATTAAAACAGTGGGAAAATATGGAAGGAAAAGTATAAGGGAAAGGAGAATAGAAAGAAAAACATTGACTTCCAACTCCTTTTAACACAGTAAAATAAAATAGCAACATTACAGCCTCGACCTTTTACTTTTAGATACTAAGATGTACTAGTCATTTCTATAACAACAAGTTATCTAATCAGCAAAACCCAATGTCAAGCAGTAAGAACAAATTTGATGTCAGGGCAACCCAATGCTCTTACAGATTAGAAGGATCAGCTTTAAGAGAAGAAAATGGTGTTCACACAAAGTGATTACTAGATTCTCTGTGAGAGCTAATACAATATCAAATTTACTGTGATGATAAGGGGACTATAGAATAGTTACCATCTTATTATGCTGGGGATAGAGTAAGGATTAAATTTACAAAAATCACTTTTCCCTCAATGATATGGCACTTGCAAGAATTGAGAGAATTCCACAGAATACCAATTAAGAGTCTTTTAGGTTATCTTACTGGAACCTTATCACTTCTTTCCTGAAAGGAGAAGGAATATTTTTGTGATCTAGGGAAAAAAATGTAAGTACAACACAGAGATTAGAGAGAGGAATAGAAATCTACTCAATGTCATGAAGTCCTCCTCTCTCCATCAAGGCCAATTTTAAGCAAACATTTTCTGAGAAGAGAGGGAGCTGAATGTCAAAATCCTGGTGAGGATGAGTGACTAACTCCTTTATTGCCCCCACCCTTCAAACTAGCAAACAAATTAGAAACTGGAAACATTTACCAATCTTGTATCATTGATCTCACTGAGATTAAGTCCAAAGAAGTCAGGTTTGGCATAAACAAGACTCTTCTGCTCATGATGACAGGAAAAAGAATAATTTACTGCTTGCAAAAATACAAAAAAATCCAGAATTATTAACCAATGAGCAAATTTCACAACAATGGCGATACTCAACAGCATCACTTGAATCATTTCTCACCAAATTCACTATCATTTAGCTAAATCACCAAATTTAGTTTTGGAGCTTGCAGGAACAAATAATATATCAGAAGGGGATCTGGAACTAGAAGTCCTTTCTTCTTCTGAGATGGGAATGGTAGTCCTTTGGGGCAAGTACTAGAGCAGGGGTGGAATCCAACTGGTTTTACTACTGGTTTGGTGTGCATGCACGCGTGCCAAACTTGCTGCAGCATGGCTCTTTAAAGTGCTTTTAGAGGCACCAGAGGCAGCAGGGATCATCAGGAAGGCTCCGTAGACGCTCCAAACAGCTGATTCAGGTAAGTAAAGAAAAAAAAGGAAGTTTGTATAAGGATAAGGGTAGGAGTGGGTGTGTGGGGCCAATTTCAAATCTCTACTACCGGTTCAGGCGATGTGGTGCGATCCATCTGAATTTCACCACTGTACTAGAGTGATTTTACTTAGTCAATTCATTGCAAATACTGAGTCTCTCCTGAACAAATAGCTGCAAAGGGATTTAGTCTGGGACAGACCAGCAAGCGGCAGCCTACTGGACTATCAAGGAGAGAAACCTGGCTAGAATTAGGAATGAAGGCTGCCAAAGAAGGACCAAAGGTTGATAAAGCATGTAGATTTCAAAGGCTTCCTTTGAAATTAGAGAGCCCTCCCAGACAAATTATTGGATATATCATCTCATTTCAAATTATATATTTTTAACAAGAATATAATATTGTAACAACGGCCAGCTAAGAAGCCAAGAAGAAAAATACCATTACTAGGAAAAGAGGCAGATCATTTGCAGATAACAGGAAACTATTACTTTCATTTTATTGTCTTTCCGTGCTGTCTTAGAATGCTGTCAGATGAAAAGTTACATTAAGAGAACCAGATTTTACAAGATTTATCTAATATTGACTTTACCTTTTTGATTGTAAACATGTATAAAAGTTTTAACACTTCATGGAGATTACTCAACTTCACTGAGTGAAAATAGGTGCATCAAGTTCGAGGTTGGCCATCTTATTCTTTTTCAAATTTTGTTGAATGCTCAGCAGCAACCTTTTTTTAAAAAAAACAAAAACCCGCAACTGATTATGGTAATTCCAACTGTGATGTGTGTTTGTTACCAACTATCAACTACACTAAGCTTGAAAGAGAAAAAACTAATTACTTATAAAAGTTGTTTGTTCCAAGTAGCAAAATGTATCCCTAATATAGCCCAATAGTGGGAGGCTTCAGATAAAAGGGTGGTTAAGAATTTTCATATCTTCACTAAAGATTGATCTCCATTAATTTAGAAGTGTTGACATTTGCTAAACAACTTTCATTCCATGGTGGAAAAAGAAGAAATTGAGACAGTTCTGAAGACACTATTATTCCTGGGACAAGAACAGACTACGGCTGTTTTTACACAAAAAGATATAAAGAGAATTGCAAATGGAATATAGCAAAGCATTACATGGAATGCAGTTGAGGGATAGTAAACTTTATTTTCAGTCAAATTAACATTTTAACCAGATTGTAGTTGAGGCAATTTGGGTATCCTGCCATCAACTACACTGAAGGGCAACTTTCAGAACTTGTCCTTGTCTGTCCGGAAATATTGCATCTGTGGGCCATGTGTTAACCTCTTGTAACTTCCGTAGAGATATGCATAATGAATTCTTAGTATCTTTCATTATTAGTAATTTTCTGGATGAGTAGAATTTGCAATAAATCTCCTTCTGGTAAACAAAGACCCCAGATAAAACAAGTCATTGTTAAGTTTGCATTTGCAGCGTTCAAAATACATGCTTAGCAAAAGAATTCTGGATTGATTTGGGGCTATTCTGTGTAGAGCAGAGTATTTTGTAGTTTTGGAGTTCTGTATCCGTCTTACCAGATTTTATGGTATCTTACTTCTGCTGTTTGTGTCCTTTTCTTCTTTTATTGTACTTTTATTTTTATTTAGAGATAAGAAATAAGAAAAAGAGTAAATAGGTAGGCAGGCACTCAACATCCTGATCAGTGGGCAATGTAATAGGAGAAAGCCAATATCTTCCAGTTTGGGCTTGTGAGTTTCTCAAATGTTGTGTTTACAAGTGCCAATGGCCTTCTCTGGCAGAATTTCATTGATGTTAACTCTCACTTATCTCAAGCTCTTTTTCTACTGGTTTCTGAATTAGAGATACACAATTACACACCTAGCATTTGTTTATCTTAAAATCAACTCTCCCCAACTTTACGTGACCACTTTCCCTTAATATCCTAATATCAAATCAAGAATACCTTATCCTATTTTGCCTTCCTCTATGTATGAAAGAAAATACGAAACCAAATCTAAAAATAGGAGCAGGAGAGGGGGAGAAGGTGCTATCAGAAAAAAAAACCCATTAGTGTTTCATTCCTGATGATACTCCTGACTCAAAGACATGTGTAAGTGAACATTTGCATAGCTATTTCATCACTTATTTATTTCCAATATCTGAAAGTGCCTGTATTAGTAATGTTTTCCAAAGATAAAATACCACCCTACAAAATAATCAAGCCTATTAAATGAGGAAGTTCTAAGACATATTTCAAAAGCCAACACTTTTAAGTTACAGGGCAGAATATTTATGTTCAAGGAATAAAGATGTTCTGTTCTAGAAGGGTGATTTCATCACTACCATTTATTTAATAATACTCAATTACCGTTTCATTAAAAAGGAAGTGAAAGTTTTGCTTCAATGTAAATGTCTATTGAACTTCTGCTTAAACTTCAAATCTAGGTTTAGTCTTTCTTCAGCTGAAAATTCCACACTGTAATTCTATAAGGATTAATACTGGCACTCCTTGGCTTACCCCCTGTAAATTTTCCCTTGTCTTGTAATTGCTGGTTGAGAGAAAGGCACATTATACTTTGGGCTCTGTTGCAAGCCTCCAACAACATGTAGCTCTTAACAGAAATGAAATGTCACCCGAAAATTTCTCTACTGTAGATTTTATCACTGAGTAGGCGGACTTACAATTTTTGAACTATAGTTATCTTTTCTACTGATACAACCTGGAAATAATATTATGAGTAGATATAAGTAGAATATGTATATGTATACATGCATATATGTATATGCATCATTATACGGATGTGTGTGTGTAAATCAAAATAAGCATACAAGGGTTCGATTCAAGTTCTGTGAAATGAAGATTGTCTTATCTTTTACACTTTATCATTCTACCGACCCACCTACTCTCAAGAAAACTGCATGATTCAATACTACTCCTAGAAAATGCATCTGCCCTTATACAACAGGATAGGAATTTTAAAAGACAGATATAATGAAAAAATATTCTTACGTTAGAAAACAATTTTCAGCATCCTTTGATTCAATAATTACTTTAAATAAATTGCCCAGTTATCTGATATAAAAATAATGACATAATTATACCTGAGCCTTTAGCTGGGACAACAACAAACTAATTGCTACACTTCACTGTAAATTATGCTAAAATTAACAGACTTTGTGCATATTTGATTTAATATTTCCTAAAGCAGCAGAGGGCTTTCTCATGTATTTTTATCCTTGATTCTTTCTTACTACAGAATTCACTGAATTGGAACAATGTTTACTCTGGGATACTTACTCCTTATAATTACTTTCAACTTGTTTAACCATTAAAAATAATTTTGTATATAACAAAAAAGAATCTTGCTTTATTAGTAGGTTTGTCCTTCCAATATAGCATGTAGCTTTCTTCTGGTACTTTTATGCTAGATGCTTTAAAAAGTAGGAGTTAGAATCTTTCTTTATGTAAACCGTTTGTCTACAATGACTGTAGGCTATATATGAATGGCAGATTTTCTTACTGAAGCTATTTCCACAGGAAATGTTCAGATTATAATTTTAAATCATTTAACAACATCATTTACATAGGTTACATTATTTAAAAACTAACTATACAGGTATTTCTCATATATTGCACGTTGAGAGCTGCGAGTTGGTCACAGCTATAAAAGCAGGCTTCAGGCTTATCACAGAAACATTCTAAGTACATCCAAAGAGGATGAACAAGTCCGATTTAAAGGTTATCAAAATGCACATTACTATAGAAATTATTTTTTGCAAAAAAAAAAAAAAAAAAAGAGAAAAAAAAGAAAGAAATGGAAAGCTATACTGAAACCAAATCTAGAAGGAGGAATCCTGCTGAAGCCACTGAAATCCTCAGCACATGAAACGTGATCAAAATCAGTCCAGAAAACTGAAGTCATGGTTTCTGTTCAGGAAGATGTGCCGAGTCTTGTGAGCTAGATGGAGACTGAGAACAGGGAGGGCTTTCTTGGTAGTCATTGGGCCTTGCAGGTGGAAAGTCTCTAACAGGAGGAGAATAATCCCTTAAACCTTGTGGAGGTAGTCGTGGACCTGGAGGATAATCTCTGGGGGGAGGTGGCCGGAAAGGAGGTGGCCCACGGATATATCCTCTCTGTTCAGGAGGTGGCAGGGGAACAGGAGGAAAATCCCGCATTCCAAATGGAGGTCCAGGCGGATAATCTCTGGGCATAGGTGGTGGTGGAGCTCCACGAACTGAAAGGAAAAAAAAATGAAACTGGGTGGTTCAAAATCAAGTTACCATTTGCCTTCAGTTTTATTTTAGGAAAGCATCCGTCTAATCTTTATGCCTGCACATAAATATTCAAAATAGGCTATAAAAGATTGTAAAAGATTGGGTTGTAAGGATGATCTTTACAGCCTTTTGACAAGCTTTTTCCTTGTTTTATTTGTTTTGCTAAAAATCAATTACGCTTAGTACAAGACTGAACATGCCATCAAAGAAGCTTCTAACACTCAAACTGGTGTTACTGTTACCACCCAATCCTTGCATGTTTTCTATATAACACAACTTCATATTCTATACAAAATAACATTTCTCTGACTACTAAAAACGGGATTTTCTTTTTGTACCTAACGAGAGAGGAAGTGGCCGAGGTCCATAGGGCAGGCGGGGTGGTGGTCCAAAGCGAATAGGAGGTGGCAAAGGCCCAACTGCTGGGGATGTCATCATGGGGGCTCCCGGGAAAGATGGTGGGCCTTTGGCAGCAATGTTAACCTGTAGAAGACTGCAGTGTTAGTTATCTATAGGGCATTATTCATGAAATTACAGCTTTAAGAAATACTGTTGCTGAAAAGATCTCAAATTTAATTTCCAAATTTAGCTCATTGTGTTTTATGGAAATTTTCTTTTTCAATAATATTCTTGTCTTCAGGCATCAAAGAAGTATTATCCTATAAAAGCATTCTCAAAATGGCAATCCAAATCTGAACTAGACCCTCTTCAAAGAAATGCATTCCTTTATAATACCAGCCAATCCAAACTCCACACCATCTACAGAAAATGATCAGAGGTCCTCAGGGGTAGAAAAGCCTTAAGTGTGTCAAGCGCCACCATTTATGAAGCAACTGGATATTTACCTTAACGTCCAATTAGTCTGCCCAACAACACATTTAGCTTTAACAAATTGCAAAGCCAAGAGAAAGAACTGCAACCCAGAGTGAGTTTTGCACCACATCTCTCATGCCCAGTCTTGAAGCACACCATGCTTTTTACATTCTCTCCATCAAATGCAGGAGAAAGGCACCATTCCCAGCCTCTTGGTACTCACTGCAGTTGCTTCACCAGAGGAAGGTGGGGCAGCAGAAACGTGAGGGATCTCAAGCTCTTTGATAAGATTTTGCTTTGGTAAGATATTGCACCCCAGCAATATAAAGATGGGGTGAGAGACAAATAGAAATTGATACATAAGTAAGGCATGATGTGGCATACATAAGGTAACAAAACAAAGATTCCGTACAGTATGTCATTTCACTCAAAGAAATAGCAACCTCCCTACTTACCATTCCATCAAGAACTGCAGTTGAAGGAGAAGATGTTCTTGGCCCACAATTGATCAGTGTTGTTACAGGAGGACCAAGGTCTGGAAAGAGAAAAAAAATGACATATATAATATTGCTTGAAAAAAGATACTACACTTTCAAAATGTAGATGGAATCTCTTGCCATTCTTACCTGGAGCAGACATTCTTCCTGATAGATCAGAATGTCGTTTTTGGACTGGAGGGCCATCAGTCATAATATCTGAAAAATTACAATGCAGTTTGGTAGAGATTATTATTTTGCCAATTAATGACTGTATAACACAGTGCCCTCCAGATACTTCAGACAACAATCTCCCAATTCTGACTATTGTTCATGAGCTGATAGAAATAACAAAGGTTATCCAAAACAACCTGGGAAACACCAAGAGGCCACACTATGTTTCTTTATATCTTATATTTTCTTTATAAAAAGAGATACATCTATTTTTAAACTAGTGTGTTTTAGGAAGTAAGTACCGTATTAGTCTAGGACTGAGAAGATTTAGGCTGGATTCAACGTAAGTTCTGAAAATGCAATAATTTTATGCTAATCATCCTGCACATTATCTTGAGTTCAGAAAGAAAATGTAGATATACTGTATATTTAAGTAAATATACAACAGTGTGTATGTTTCCTTTCATACATGAGATATTCAAATTAAAACATGGGACGGGGGAATAAATAAAAGGAGTTCACCACACTACATAAGCACTTAATAAAGTTTAGCAACAAAAAGCAAAAGATGTGAATTAAGAACTAATGCATTAATCAACATAGTACGGCACAGAAATGGCCTAAACATTGGGACAGAAACTTCCACATATGGGATTTAGCTAAGTATTCCTGTAAAGTTCTTTTCTGATTTAGCATTGGAAGTCTCCTAGTTCTTTCTCGCACAAGTTCAAATAGAAAATTACCATGCTTGTTTTTTTTTAAACTATAATCATTCTAAGTACAGATGGTCCTCAACTTCTGACCACAATTGAGCCCAAAATTTCTAAATGAGACATTTGTTAAGTGAGTTTGCCATTTTATGACTTTTCTTGACACAGTTGTTAAGTGAATCAATGTAGTTAAATTAGCAACATGATTATTAAGTGACTCTGGCTTCCCCATGGACTTTGCTTGTTAAGAATATTGCAAAAGGTGACCACATAACACGGGGACACTGCAACAGTCATAAATATGTCAGTTGCTGTCTTAATTTTGATCACATGACCATGGGGGTGCTGTAACAGTTATGTGATAAATGGTCATAAGTCACTGTTTTCAGTGATGTTGTAACTTTGAATGGTCATTAAATGACCTATTTTAAGTTGAAGACTACCTATACCTCCTCCCTAGTTCTTATCTTGACTTAGGTTGAGGTAAAAACACAAGAACCACTTGATTTAGTTACTGAATTTAGCAATTCAAGAAAAGTATAGGCCACACTGGGCAGATCCATACGTTGTGCTAGTCAAAGGTGAGCAGCTTTTCGATTACTGGGAGGAATTTTTAATATTTTTCAGGTGAGTAAGATAATGGTACAAAATGGATATTGCCAAAATGCAATATTTGGTAACTAAAGTGCAGAAAGTTTTCTAGTCCTAATCAGAGGACTAATATGAGCTTATCCAAGATACAAAGATGATGTTAACGTAATGGAGAATAACAATAAGAGAAATAAAGAAATATTAACCAGGTCTATCCAACTGAACAAATATCATTGGTGGAACAAGATTTGTTTCTACCAAAATTCCCCAAGTCCACTTCAAATGAGTGGGGATACCCTCAAGAGGAATAGAGAGAGGGGGGAAAAAACAACAAATCCCATTGTGCAAGTGCCAGTCCGTTTTCATACTACAGTCTTCATTTAATAATTCAAATAGTCTTCATTTAATAATAATTTAATCAATAATTTGCACATGAGTCACCAAGCTACTTTTCATCATAACCATGAATAGTCACTATTCATGGTTATGATAAAAAGTAGCTTGGTGACTCATGTACAAATTATTGATCCCTGCAGTATTTCTCGGTGATGTGTTTACCATTACAGGCAGTTAGTATGTGTTGTCCTGTGCTTGATCTGGATCCCCCACCCACTCAAAGCAGAGAGGTTGCCTAAACAAGCTCTTTCTTCCTAAGTGGTTTTTCTCTGCAGCACGCCACTTCCCTAAAAAGCACTAATGGTAGGTTAACAAGCTCAACCAGCAGCTTAATTTGAAGATCCTGCCTGAAATTTATAAGACCCTACTCAGTCTCTCACTAAAGGCCTTGTTTTGCCTCCTATGTAGCTGCTTTCTATTGCCTCCGAGAGGGCTGCCTATGTGCTGAGCAAACAGCTCACCAGTGCATTCTTTTCAATGTGTATTCCTCCACTTTGGGTGCTGCTTACTTTGTTATAATCCCTTCCTCGCCAATAAATACAATCAATTTTCTTTTGGGTGAGCACTGCAAAAGGAGTGGGGGGAAAGGACTAAGATTTTCTCATGAGTCGAATTTCCAAAACCTTGCCTGCCAACTGAGCTCACCCAGTTGTTTAGGGTCATAACCTTCTGGTGCTACAAAGCAAAGGAAAGCTCAGATCTAATTGTAAACACAGTTGCAAGCATGTAATTTTTCCCTTAGTAACCATTTCACTTAATGACTGAGTTGCCTGTCCCAGTTGCAGTTTTAAAATGAGGACTACCTGTGCTGTTGTTAATGCCAGAGTCCTTTTTTAATTTATTTATTAAATTTAAATCCTGCCCATCTCAGCAATAAGACAACTCTGGGCTGCTTACAAATGATAAAAAGGTAAATATACAAATAGTTAAAATTAAATTATGTATATCTGTTTAGAAGATAGATAAATATTAGTTTCTTGCTGCAGAATATTTTTTTTAATTGCTTACTAAGCTCACCTCTTGATCCATCTCTTGGATTGGCAGAAGGCGGTCGTCCAGGAGGTTCCATCATCAGAGGTGGGGAAGGAGCTCCACCACTCACAGGCGAGGGCCCGAAAGATCCATCTCGACTTAATGGACCTGGTATGAAGTAGAAATAATACACAGGAAAGTGGCAGAGTATCTATTTTCTCTTCTAAAATGGTAAGTTTAAACATATGGGAAACAACTATACCTCTGCGAGGTAAAGTCTGATGGTCTGGCCGGCCTGCAGTCGGTTTCACAATTATTGGTCTCTGAAGGGAAGCTATTTTCTGATTCACCTCTATGATTCTAGTAAGAAAAAAGAACATTCTTAATGGAATTCCAGCTACTTTAAAAAAGGTAACCCTTCTTAATGTTGTCTTAGAAACAGTGATCACATGCATAAAACCTGCTTACTTTTGTCTCAAGCTGGCAGATTCCCTTTTTTCTTCAACTAATGCTCTCTCTGCAGAACGAGCTATGAGCTGTAAAAAGATATAAGTACCATAAATCCAAAACAGTTAGTCAAATATCGCTTGAAAGCAAAAGATAGCCTACTAGAACAGCTATTCAGGAATATCAAAAAGCTTAAGAGTAAATAAGTTATTTACTTTATTAGTTTATTTCAGGATTTTTATACCGGCCCCTCTCCCGAAGAACTCGGGGTGGTGCACAGCCAGGTAAAAACACACAAGTAAACTATTTAAAAACCCAATTAAAAGTGTAATGCAACAAAATATTCAAAGCTGAAATGCTATTCTTAAAAGAAAAAGGACAATCTTACCCAATTGTCATGGGCCTTCTTCTCATGAGCAGCAATCTTAAAATATTAAAGAAAAAAATTTTAATTTGCAGAACACTTTATAATCTAAATTTTTGTTTTTCAGAATGTCTTGAAATAGCTCCAGACCTGATTTTTATAAGACCGCTCTGTTTTTTGCAATTCTTCCTCCATTTCCTGAATTCTCTGCCTGTCAAAGAAGATGGAAAGTTATTTCTAATCACAATGCTCTCTCAAAATCAAAAGTCAATATAGCTACATATCAGAATTACTTGTAAGTTTTCACTTCTTCAACAGCCAGAACTGCCTTTTCATCTGCAGCAGAAAGCTTCTGTTCTTTCTCTTGACGTTCATACTCCTCTTGTGTCAATTTCCTAGGACAAAATAAAAAGCGGCATAATGAAATACAACCAAGTATGTTCCATTTGACAACAATCAACTGCCAGTACCAAAAAGCAAGTAATCAGAAGAAGAGGTAGTAGGAAGACAGTCAAACCAATCTTGAAGAAAGAGATACAAGAGCAAAGCATTGCCTCTTGTAAAGAAAGGAGGAAAAGGGTATCTTTCTCCATTTGGCATTATCAAATATGCTGGCAAGCTCATTTAAAAAGCCAATACATCCCTTAATGAAAGACCTCATCTTACTTTAGAAATCTGAAACGTCCTTAAGAAAACTTTAGAGCTATGATTATCACTGAAGAGCTATGATTATCACTGGTAAAAGCACAATGCTTAAAAAAATCCACTAGCCTTAAAAAAAAAAACCAAACCCTGTTTAAATGCAATAAAGTCACAGTATGGACAAGTTTTGGGTGTCATATACAGGATACTATTCCCCTAATGAAACATCTTAAAGGCATACCTAGCAATTTTTTCTTACTTCTTCGTTAGGTTTCTTTTTTTCTTGATACTGTTAACTGTCATTTTGTAACGTGAATATGTAAGCATTCTACTGAATGTATTAATTTTACAAACTGTTTATCCTGTAGGATACCAAATATAAATAGTTTTTCAATGGATTAGTAAATATTTAAAAATGATGATCAGGACTGGAGAATGTGCTTGTTTTCTTAACAAATGCCATGTGCAGTTTCTTCCATTTTTCTAGGACTGCTAGCAGGTATGCCTTAACATCATCATTCATGCCACCAGTTTAAAATTGCTGTAGTAGAGGCTAGGAGGGAAGAAGCACAATTTGATTATATTATGGTCCCTATGGTGATTTAAAAATACTTACTTTTGAAGTGCCATCTCTTTCTGCTGATAAAGTTCATTGAGAATCTCTACTTTCTGTTGGAGCATTTTACACTCATTTTCTAGCTGAGATTTTACTGTCTGTGTGGAACATGAATCATGCTCCAGCTTCTTGATTTGCTCTACAATAAAATAAATTACATAGTATTACATCATTTTTATAGCAATGTTTTTAACATTTATTATGTTGTAGTAACACAAAACAATCAGACAATGAAGCCATTTAGGAGCAAAAAAAAAAAAATTCATAGAAGTAAAGTATGAATGAGGGAAATGAGGAAGAAAGTAGAGAAGCAACATGATGCTTATACTAGGCAGAATATATATATGCACATCCTAAAAGTACACCAAAAAAATTAAAATTGGCTTATGCGCAGCCTTTCTTTTTACTAGGCCCATGTTCTTGTTTGAAGAGCCAGTTTGGCATAGTGATTAAGGTATAAGGCTAGAAACAGGCTGAGTTCCAATTCCTCCTTAGGCACAAAGCCAGCTGAGTCACCTTGGGCCAATTTTTTCCCCCAGTCTTAGGAAGGAGGCAATGGCAAACCACTTCTGAAAAATCTTGCCAAGAAAACTGCAGAAACTAGTCTAGGCAGTTGTCAGGGGTCAAAAACAAAAACAAAGGCACAAAATACATTCTAGTTTCAGGATAACAGTCAGAGCATATTGAAAAATCTGAGAATTTGAAAAAGAGGATAGATAAACCTGGTGTCCTCCCTATGTTTTGGACTCTCTCTGTGGACTCAAAATGCAGGACCCAAAACAAATAATTAAAGCTCAGTCAGAACTGCTCTCCAGTAAGAATTGCAGTTTTCTGAGTTACTGGATATGAAGTGCAGACTAAGAGATATCTAACCTTATAGCTATAACTTCTATTGTCACAAAAAATATGAACTGTTAAGATGTAAAATCAAAATCTAAAAGAAGGATAGACATTGTTTGTGTCCAAAATGAAGCAGGCAAAACTTCATGTAAAACGATAATCGTAAACTCTTATTTGCTGAACACACCTTCTAATTCATGTCTTGCTCCTACTTCATCATTTAGTTTGGAACGTAAATGATCTCTTTCTTCCTCAATGATAGATAATGTTGTTTTAACCTGAAAGAGATTAATGAATAGCAAGTGATGAACTATACTATAATATAAACATGGATCATATTAATTAGTAAATCAATGTGTTACATACCCTTGAAACATCCATCATTTGTTTAATCTGAACCTTCATCTTTTCATTCCTGGAATCTAAGAAAGACATTGTTTCATTGCATTTAACATGCAAATAATATTTTCAAAAGGGAGCTCACAGATAATATCTTATAAAGTTTCACTTTGACCCAATAATTTATTTTTATTTATGTTGTTTGTTAAAGTATCATTATATAAAAGTAAACATTGCTACTAAGGCAAGAAAGGAGTATAGCAATAGAAATTCAGCTACTTATCTTGTGAATTACATTGCAAACCACAATGTTAGAAGCCACTTATCTAACAATTCAATATTTTTATTAGTAGTTTTATTATAATTTTGCTTTTATCTTTATAACCCCCTTCCCCTCCCAATTCTTATGGTAATACAGTATAATAAATTAAATATATGATATAACAATTAAGTATATGATATAATCTAAGTGCTATTACTATTGCTAATACAGGATGCTCCCTATTTGGGTCCTCATTCTTTTGGGGATGGTAGGCAAATCTGGAATTCTGAGAACAAGCCATGCTACTATCCAAGAACCATCAGATCATATTTGTCAAAAAGAAAAATAGTTGTTTAAACAATGTGTAAACATTATTTTAAACCAAGGTTGTTATTTCACTCCAGCAGACATATATAAAGTGGAATGATGAGTATCAGAGCCAATTATTGTAAGGAACCCAAATCAAGGCAGAAATTATATTGTTTTGAGAGGTGGAACAAGCTTTTCTCTTTAACTAAAAATCACTATAATCAATATTTGTTCATAATTGGTAGGCTCCAGCACTATTTCAATTATTGCTCAATTGTCTTCATGCTAGTACCATGTAAGAAATCTATTTTCTGAGTTTTAGGTACCTGAGATCTCTCCATTGGCCAGGTCATTTCCTTCCTGTTTCTTATCTTCTGACTCAGAATCTTCATCAAGTTGCTTCAACTGCATAATGCAGTTTGTCAAAACCTAAAGCAGCACAAACCCCCCACCCCCAAAGAAATTAGAATACTTGATGCAGCAATATAATGATGCAATCAAAGAACCAACTACTGGATAGCTAAACTGAATTTACCTCCATTTCGTTTTCTTTATAGGCAAGTGCTTCTTCAGTGTCTTTCTGAGACTTCTGATATAACTTTATCTGTTCACTGAGCTCAGCATGCCTTTCGCTCCATCCCTCTGCTTCTTGCAGCAGCTAAACAAAAAAAAAAGTTAAAATGTTATAAAAATCTATCTTTCAAGACAATCCTACAATGTTCAGATGAAGTGCTCAATGAACTACTGCAGGCATCTAAATATTCACAAGGCTTAAAGTGAAAACCGCAGATTTGAAATGCTTTTCTTTCACTCATATTTGAGAGGGTGCACACGCTCCTGCATTTGTTTAACATTTGTGAATATAAACCATACATCACACAATAAACTAACCAGAGGAAAATAATGGATATAAAGGCCATATTGGGTGTTTCGTTTGTTTGATGGCAAAATCATTCTTAAAGTATAATTTTGAAGAAATATCAAGCTGGCATTAGAAAACAATGTCTTCCTTTAACTGCAATTTTCCATAGTGGCTTACCTCCAGCTGCAATACCCTTTAGTTACTTGGACATAAATGTCTGTACAGCATTCTCCTATATCCATACTTTGCTTCCTCAATACTTCTCAATTACCATCCAATTTCCACCTTTTCTTAATTGCTTTATAGCATTACTTGTGTCCCCAATGAAATATGTGACAGTCAAGTCTTCAATTAACCTAACATGCAGGCTAGTATATTAAAAAGTAATTTATTAGGAATAATTGAGTAAGCACAACTCACTTGCTCTTTACTCTTCTTCAGCCTCATATTTTCTTCTTGCATTCGATGCAGTTCTGACTTCACTTTTTCTTCACTTAATTTAGCTTCATTAAGAGCTATCTGAACCTGTGACAATAATTCCACATCTGAGATACAAATCTTTTTAAAAAATCATATTCCCAAGCACCGATTATGCAAGAATTTTATCTGCCCAAACCTTAAGTTTATAGATATTGTTTTTAATAGTAATAAAAGCTGCTTTAATTTGAAGATCCAGATGCTTTACCTCAGACAGCTCTACAGAATGCAAAGTAATGACTTCTTGGAGTTTCTCTAAAGATTTATGTGCTTCCATAATCTGTACAAATAGAAATAAAAAACTGTCATGTACATTGTACATAAAATCAATTTCAGTTAATGCAATCACAAATTTGTTAAGATTTGTATGCACATGTTTTGGAAAAAGTTAAGCAATATTTGAGTTAATACCACCAAAATTCCCAATTATTTACTAGTTTAAATCAGAAAATCAAATAGGGATCATTTTAGAAAGAGCCTCCTTAGTTCCTCAAATAAAGGCTTAGAAAGGCTCTTAGTTATGCCTAAGAACTGTCTAGTTTCAGTGTAAAAAATGGTGACATAGTTAATATAGCGCCTTGGATACAGGTAGTCCCCGACTTATGACCACAATTGAACCCAAAATTTATGTTGTTAAATATTTGTTAGAATTTTGCCCCATTTTACAATCTTTCTTGCCACAGTTAAGTGAATCACTGCAGTTGATATCAGAATCAGTGCTGTTGTAACTTTGAATGGTCACTAAATAAACTGTTGTAAATTGAGGACTATCTGTATTGTTTTTTATTGGTAATAGTGTCAAGCAAGAATGGCTTGTTTTCTTACCCTCTCTCACAGCACCTGCCATTCAGATATAATACTGCCTACATGACAGACTATAATAATGATTTACATACATTCCAACAAGCACTTTATATACTAAATACACTATGCAAACATATTATGTTTTAATGAAATGGTATTCTTATAACAAATCAATAATTGGTAAAGAACAAAAAAGAAACTTTTAGAAAATTATGTTACCCTCTACAAAGCATATCAAAAGAATATACTAAAGTACAAAAGCAAACAGTAAAATCAGTATATTAACTATCAGACTATTAGATCTCAGGATACAGTAGAAGCAGGAGCAACAAGAGTTGGGACATTGTTCTTCCTTGGATTCCAAGACTGATTAAACTCTCTGTGGCAAATAAGTTACTTACTTCTTCCTGTTTCTTCAAACTGTGTTTTTTTTCCTCTTCTAGCCTGGTGTTTACGTTTTTCATTCTGTTATCCAGAAGCTTATTTGTGTCCTGTAACATATATGTCATATCAATTGAACTGAACTGAATTCCAATTCTTTTAACACATATATGCAAAAATCATCATTCCTACATACCTTAAGCTTTGCAATTTCCTCTGCAAGACTTGTATTTTCTTTTTGGCCTTCTTCCACAGCTTCCTTTACTCTTTCCTTTATCTAATCACAAAGGGGAAATAATGTAATAAATAACAAATAATGGCCTATAATCCCAACTTTTCTTTGTTACTTGATAGTCTCTGCTATTTTTATTTTATTCTTTACATTTTAAGGTTTTTAGGACAGTTTACTTATTTGCTCAATAATACAAATTATGATAAATTTTAGATCATTAATCAAAAGTAAATAAGTGCACACAGAAAAACATTCATACTTATTCCATGTATTTGTCTCATGTCAGAATTCAAAGATATGAATGCATATATACCTTTTGATCATATTCTGACAACTTTTCTAATATTTCTGTCTTTTCTTTCAGAAGAATCTTAATTTTTTCTGCTAGCTGGGTTTCGGTCACTAAGAAAAAGAGGACAAATGTAAAACAGTTTGTTGCAGAACTAGAGTATTTGCTATTATACCTCAAAAGCTGATCCATTAATTTCCTGTATACTAGTCTCAAATAGCACTAATTTCATCATTGGAAATAACAGCAGGCAATTTCCCACTATGGAGCATGCATTTAAATGTACAAGTCTGTTAAATGAAAAATGCTGATGGGGCAAGGGAAAAAACTTTACAAACCAATAATATAGTAATGTTTCAGACTGATAAACATTTCAGTTATGGCTTTCTTTCAGAGTCAAAAGGAAGGTATTTCTCATTGTGAGAACAAATTGGCCAAAAATATAGGTAGAGGTATTGACGATGAGACATTTAGGAATTTATTTGGAAAGACTAAGCAGACAAAAAAAATATGGAATTTTGGAAGTAATATTCAGTAGTCAAAAGGCTGAAATCACATTGTTTCTTAGTCTTCTATTCTCAGCTTAGCTGTCCAAAAACCTCTACGGAAGAAAAAAAAATTCTCCCCAAGTGACATTAACACAGTGCAGAAATCCAATATAATACAAATAAACAGGATAGTATTATTTTAGAAATAGAGAACTGAGAAAGAGTTAAGGTGTTTTGAAATCCTAATCCTCCTCTGTCATTGACCCACAACACTGAAACAGAAGTTCATCATGCCTAAATAGCATTAAGTACACATGACAGTACAGCATATTCTATTACTTATAAGAGCACATATTTATATTAAGCAAGTAACTCCTCTCCCCAATTAATCACAGTACAAATTTTAAGGGAAATTTTTTTACCTTGATACATTCTACTCTTAACCTACAAAGAATAAAAATAATACAGAATGTTATAAAATAGCCATTTTATTAATACAATTTCAACAATAAAAACCAAGTGCTGACCAAATACACTGCTTCTAACACAAGTACAAACAAACAACTTCCAATGAAACCTCTAAGCGGATTCTAATTGGTTTCAAGTTCAATGTCTTACTGGAAAATCAAGCCACAGGTTTGGTTACTCAATTCTTATATAGGAACAATTCAGTCAACAATTTTTCACACACACACATAATTTCAAAGCTTAATTACAGAATTATCCAAATGATATAATACACAAGATAAAGATGAAATGATTGGCCCAAATTCTGTGCTCTCAAGTTGAAGTTTAGTTGGTTATCAAGTCATTTTGTCAGTCTACATTTTAATTTCAAGCTGAGCACTTTAACAACAGCAGCATGCATACTGATATCCTTTTTCACATAATATCAAAATATCTTATAAGCAGCCATGATTTAATATTATGGTTTTACAAATCTCAATGTTGTTCTCTTCCTTACAATCGGTTTCCACAGGTAATAAACTCATACAATCACAGTTTACTCTGAAAATTCAGGCCAATGCCCAAATTATCAAAAATTAATGAATTAAATAATATGCCTTTCTAATTAGTTTCAAACTTAATCATAAAAGCAACAACAATGAAATAAAACAACAATGAAATAAAACCAACATTACCAAAGCTGGCAGACAAATGTCAACAACAGATATTTCAGATGAATAAAAAAGATGACCTGTCAAATCTTTTTTATTAACAGAACATTTTGAATATATGTTGTTTTACATCGAATGATAAAACAGGGTATCAACTGATATGCAGAGATTTCTTATTCACTGCTGAAGTTAATTATCTGCTGTAATTATTAGTATACCCAGATTTGCTTAGTTACTTTAGTTTACTTATAAACAGGCAGTTCTGAAAATTTACTTACAGATAGACAGGTTCTCCAGAAAAAAATAGCAAGTGTAGCAATTCCAGCAAAGACAGTGATAATAATGGGCTCCCAAGGAAATCCATGAAAATCAGGGCCAGGCTGCATGTTTTCAGGTAGCGTTGAAACCAGCTAAAAAAAAAAAAGATAAGTCTCTACATTTAAAATAATTTAAATATACATATAGAAATAGCAGGATACAACTCTGAAAATTTTATTTATGAAGGTTTACTCAAATTGATTCCATAACTATTATGTTCTTATTCCCAAGAGCCATAAAGAGTCAAGTGTACAGTATTCACAATGCTCTGATGAATAATGTCACAGGCTTCAATAAGAAATTCAAGTAATTTTCTCCTACTCTGAATTTCTACAATTCTAAACAATTTTATTTTTATTCTAATTATAGACAGAAGACAGGAAGCTAATGGTAATAACTTAAGGCCAATTACATTGTAGTTTATTATTTTTGGTGATTCACATTTAGAATCCAACACTTCATAGATTTTGAATGTGCTGTTCCATCTTTGTATATAATACATTAACTTTTAAAAATGTGCACATATTCTAGCAAATAGTTTTTTTTCAGCATAATTCATCATGTTTGCCTTATTTCCCCCATCCATAATCTTGGAAAAAAATGATTCATTGTAATATTTTCTTTTTGCTCCATAAGATGCTACTAAAAAGTACCTCAAGTAATTAATTTACCACTGTTTTAAGATGGAAACAGAAATTGAAGATACTGTTGCAGCCAAACAAAATTTAAGTAATATTAATGCTATACCTAATATATAATTTAAAAAACACCCATGGAATTAATTTAAAGTACTTTCTCCTGAACTTCCCATGCGTGCATTTTATGCTTTCAGAAGGTTACGTGCACTCTTAAAAAAATGTGGCAATCTCTGACAGTTTCCTATACTGTATACTTCACATTTACAGTTTCGTTATGAGAAGTCAAACTACAATTATACCAAGTTTGGATCCTTTCACAAACATGAAAAATTAGAACTAAATTATCAACACAGAAACAAACTCATACATAAAACCTTTTCCTGTTATCATTGTAACTAACAACTTTTACTCCCTTCAGTATTTGGGTTAAACTCCCCCCACACAAACTCCTCTCCCCCCACCTCACAAAAGTCCCACCTCTGCTCGATTTCCTTAGCACTTCTCCTACTTCCCCAGGGCCACCTAGAGCCACAAATCCGATTCTAAAGTATGAAGGGCATCTGGCTACCAAGCGGCTAGAAACGGAAAGCGACTTGATGGCACAATCCATCAAAGTACGAAGCCAGCATTTTGTTCTGGCAGTTGTTTTGTTTTAACAGAAACCCCAAACTAATTATTTGTTTTTACAGGGTTTTTTTTAAAAATGACTATTTATTTCGAGGACAAGAACACTCTCTTTTCCCAGCAGCCCGATTGGACTTTCGCTTATCTCTTCGCCGAAAGAGCGATTTCCCACCCCCCAATCGACTACCGTGACAACAGCTGTCTTGGCCAGGCCCCGCCGCCCTGTCAATACGTCCCCCTCGTCCTTCCCCGCCAGCAGCCGAGGATATTTGGCAGGCGGGGATTCCGTTCTTTTTCCAGAGCAAAGACCCTCTGATCCCTCCTCCTCCTTTTCCTCACCCACAAAAGACGGTCCCTAAAGGAAGCATAGCCCCGGGAGAGCGGCCCCTGGAGCAGAGCGGCGCTGCTGTTGCTGGAAGGGACAACGGATTCCATGGAGAAACCGGCCTGAGACCAACGCCCCCCCCCCCCCCTGCTCTCCTCCTCACCCGTTGGTGCAAGAACCTTCCCCGCCCCCCGCCCCTCTTGCCTTCCCGGCTTCTGTTTCCACAGGGACACGTCACCTCACCGTGACCCCACTACGACCCCTCGACGTCATCGTCCCGTGCCTGCAAGTCACGGTTGTAGGTTCCGGAAGCGGAGCAGCTCAGCCGGCTTCTGACAGGAAGAAAGGTGCAGGAAGAGCGCCTCGGCTCGCTAGTTAGACTAGCTTTTGCTACAGAATTGGGGTGGGTGGAGTGGGTGGGTGTTTTTGTTTTTTATAGGCCGCGATGACAGAAAGGATCTTTTTTTTATAGGAAGCGAGCCACCATACGTTAGGTCAGGGGTGGGCAATTACGGCTCCTTCCATGCTGGCTCAGGAATTCTGGGAGTTGAAGTCCACGAGTCATGAAGGAGCCGTAATTGCCCACCCCTGCGTTAGGTGGACTCTTCTCAGCTCCTGAAAGCGACGTATTTTCCTTATTACATAGCAAGGAAAATAAGGAAATGAAATTTATACCGCGGACTCTAGGTTCCAGATAATCTCTGGGTTGCAATACAGGTAGTCCTCGATTTTCAGCAGTTCATTTAACGTCTGTTCAAAGTTATACTGGCACTGAAAAAAGCGGCTTGTGATCTTTTTCGTCCTAAACAACAATTGCAGCATCCTCAGGGTCACATGATCCAAATTCAGATGCTTGGCAAGTGGTTCATATTTAGGACGGTTGCAGTGTCCTGGAGTCAGCTTGCGTGACCTTCTGACAAGCAAAGTCAATGGGGAAGCCACATTCACTTAACAATTATGTTAACTAACTTTAAAAAATGCAGTGATTCACTTAACAACTGTGGCAAGAAAAGTCTTAAAATGGGGCAAATTCATTTAACAAATGTTTCATTTAAAAACATAAGTTTTTGGCTCAATTGGGGTCATTAACTCGACGACTACCTGTATTCTGAGCTCAGATTTATTGATCCTAATGTAAGAAGGCAAAACTACATAGATATTCTCAAATATATGCTTAAAAACCCAGCAAGCTATATACAGAAACCAACAAAAGCAAGCTCCAAAACTGAATTTTAAATAGCTGTTTTCCTACTATATTTTAAAACTAAAAAAATACCCCACTATACTTTGCATTTTCGATCTATATGTTTATAATTTTCTTCAAAGGAAGACTGAAGTGGCACTGATAATATTTGAACAGTACAGACTACACATTAGGCTGCAAATACTGTGTGCATTTTAATTTTGCAGTACACTCTAGAAAATACTCTGTTGCTAGAAAAGCTGGAAGGAAACAGAAGAGGATGACCAGATACAGTTTTTCCCCCCTTTTATTCAGTCTTATTTGATTCTTGGAGACTAGACAAGTTCCTTCAGTTTTCTTGGCAAGGTCTTTCAGAAATGGTTTGCCATTGCATCCTTCCTATAGATCTTAAAGAAAGTGACTGGCTCAAGAATCACTCAGCTGGCTTTATGCCTAAGGTGGAATTCAAGAGTCCCCTGTTTTTTACCTTGATGTCTTAACCATGGAAACAAATTATATTAAATTATATGGGAAATTTTGGCTTTTAAAGCTACTGTATGTCAAGTAACCTAAAATACTTACAATTTTTGTGATGGGTTGCATATTTTCTTTGGCTGATAGGACTACGTCATCAACGATAGAACGAATGTATGGAGCAGCAGAATTTCCTTCTGATAGATTGCTATCTTCTTGAATTGCATCATCCTTAGCATTAATTTTACCTTAGATTAAAACAAATTATTTTGAGCCTTTTAATTAAATTGTTTTTATCAAACTATAGTTTTGGGACATCTCAACACAGCTTATAATAGTAATCATGTTAGTATATAGAAGCCAACCAAAACGTTCTGGTTTATAAATGTAAAATAAGTTTAGTTCATCAGACACATAAAATATAAAAAATAGGTTACTTCTTTTGAAGTTGTATTTTCACTGTTCATATTTGGAAGCTTGCGTATCTTGAACTGTGCATTTCAGTTTTACAGTTTAATCAGAATGGATGCTGATGAATTCTAGAAATGTAATTTACTAAGATCAAAAGAAAATGATTGCCCATCTCTCACTGAACTTTTTTAAATAGACTTGAGTGACTCATTAAATCAACTTTTAACTAGAATAGGCTGACCATATTTGATAAACAAAAAAAGAGGATGGGGGGCGTCGGCGGGGGGGCGTCGGCGTCGGCCGGGGGG
>JAEANM010002697.1:0-23903 GCA_017656035.1 Myanophis thanlyinensis | reverse complement strand
GGTTATAAAATTGGAGTGTTCAACATGTTTTACAACTATCACGGATGGCAATCCCATTATGGTCATAAATCAAGGACTACTGTATTTGTGCCATACTTACTTACTTGCCCTATACTGCTACATCCCCTGTCCTTACTTCAACATTCTGTAGCTGTGTAACTGAGATATTGAGACATGTTATTTATGTTATTTTATTACCTGCTTGGAGGTAGTAGTGATGGTGAATGAGAAAGAACAAAACTGGCAAGTTTGATTCTGTTCAATTGGTCATCTGTTCAATAAATCATTTGATTTAAGAAGGTAAATTATAATATCTACTAAAATAGTTTTGGTTAATGTTTTTGAAAACATTAGATAATTCTAAATCTAAAAATGCAAGTCTCCAATACCCTAAAGCCTTTGAAGAGCATCTTTAATGGAGAAAAAACAAGTTGGTTAGGGATACATATTTGCCATAGAAAATGTCCATAGGAAACGAACATTTTCTCATTACTTCCACAATAGACATTTTCTGAGGTTAGGCAGACAATATACTCTGTCTCTGAGTAATTTGCTAATTTTTTCTGATGTTGAATATTGCAGTTCCCAAGACAAGGTTTGCAGCAGACACAGCAGCAACAACAGACAGCTGCTCTTGTCAGACAACTCCAAAAACAGCTGTCAAGTAAGTATGTAGCATCAGATAAAGATTCTTTTCTGCTTCTTTCCATCTGGGTTTTTGCATATTTGGAAAACAGTTACTGCCAACTCATTATGGTTAAATAATAAATCTGGCTATCGTTGCTTGAGAGAAAGGAATGTTGTTAGTGATAAAGTCCCTATCTTAAAAACTACAGCATTTATATACACTGCTCTTTAGTAAGAATGTTTTAAATACTGTATTTCATCTTATTTGCCATGGATTGGTGGTCAACCTACTTGTATATCAAAGTATTTTTCATGTGGTTCTACAAAAAATGGATGGATATATACTCATACACATTCAAGATTATATAGCTAACTAACTAATAATATAAGCAATTAATATATTTATTACAGACCTGTATACTGACCTGTTACAAAGTTCTAGACCAGGGCTGTCAAACTCGTGGCCTGCAGGCCAGATGTATCACATGCTGCCCCCGCCCAGTTTAGTAAAGGGAAAAAAGTCCTGATACATCATGTGACGCCGCCATGACAACGCAAGCTTGATACCTCTGCACAAGACAGTTTACAGAAGTAAAATATTCAGTAAAACAATCTGTTACTAAACCCAACAAGCCAAAGACTTTCCAGTTTAAATCCAAAACATGCCTATCTAAATAAGATCATACAACTTTGCAGAACTCCCAACAGGCTGAGAGTTGATCTATCTCAGGGTCAAGCACTGTCATATTTCCGGAGTTGCCACTCAAAATATGTGTTTCTAGACTTATTGTGACACAGAGATCCCCAATACCTTCTATCAGAATGTTTATACAGGATGGACAGATTTTGACCAGGGCAGACATTGCGTCAAGATATATAAATGACATATGTGTTAACACTAGTATTTTGGATTTGGAAAATCTATTGGCAATCAATCCTGTGATGCAACTGTAGCAACATTCATAAGCAGCCTTATTGTGAACCAAGAGTCCATTGTTGTTTCCAAATAGTTTCAAAGGTAGTCCCAAGTAAAGAGCAATGTAGTAGTCTAAGTATGAGATGAAAAGGATGTTAGATATAGGTGCCAAGGCTATTTTGGTCCAAGAAAAATCATAACTATATCTCAGGCAAAGCTGAACAATGTCCTTCCCACAAGTTTTAGGCTTTACTTGTTGCTTGAGTAAGAGCCATAAGTGAATCCACAAATTACAGACTTGTTCCTTCAGGGAGAATGAGACCCATCAAAAACCATCATACTTGACAGTTTATACAGGAACAAAATTTACTGTAAATAGACGAGGGCATTTTTTTTGGAAGGATGCGGGGCTAGTACAAGAGGGTTAGCTATATAAATGCTTTAAATAAATTCTATTCAAGCTGGTTTTGCCACATCTAGTTGCTTATACCTTCCAAACATTAAATAAATATCCCCATAGTATCTCTTGTCCAGCCACAGGTCAATGTGTATAACTCGATACCATCATCATCTTGATGTTAGCCTCACCTCATCCTTTCAGAGATTAAAGACACTGATCATTCATACATTGACCAGAAAATGACCAGATCATGACAAAGGTCCTCCATCTTCATGCCTCATCTGTTCTGAAATACAGACAAGAGGCAGTATATGACCTTTGGTATGAATTGGAACAGAGGTTACCTTAGCCAAAACCATGGTTTCTATGGGAGTCATGAAATATTGAGTCCATTCAAAAACAATTTCCATCTTGGTAAATTTCAACAGAAGGATCATACCACGAGCTTATTCCTGCAATCCAAATATACTCACACTTGGTCCTGTGGGGAACAACACCTTTGGTTATTGCCAAAGGTTTTCATCTTTTGCCTTTTGCCTTGTCTATTAACCATTATTTTTCCATAGTCTTAAATGACAGGATTATGAGTGGCATGAACATTTTATGAGATGAGTGGAACTAGAACATCGAGATTCTTCTAAAATATAAAAAGTTTAACAAAAAAAATATAGTTTGAATGTGTGTATGTGTACATTGTTTTTCTTAAGTATGGAAAAACTATATTTTATCAGGCAGCATTTAACATTAAAGAAAATGTTATGATCCTTACTATAGACTTCAAAATATATACATTGCCTCATGCACAAACGCCTTTGAATAATGATTATTTGAATTTTAGGATATAAAGTTAACTTCTGTTTAAAATTAAGGTTTTCTATATTTCCCCCCACAATTGTTACCTGGAAATACATTTTTACCTATATTAGATTTTAATTTGAGGACTTTACAGCATTTTTATGTTTTTGCTCCTTAGATAACCAGCCCCAGCAAGGTGTGAATCCCTACAGTCATCTTCCACACTTCTGAATCTGAAAGATGTCAGGAAGAGAAACTATTTGCACTGAAGAACAGGGAGAGCAGAATTTGTTGCACTAATTACTTCCCCCATTTGTGTGCGTGTGTGTGTTGCCAATAATGTGAATATGTAGGAAATAGATGGTTTTTTATGTTATTGTTTTGCCTGTAGAAAATTACATAAATATAAATTATGTTGGACTTAACCTGTGGCTGCAAAATATATGGACTTGGTGCTTTTAAGAGGTTTTTTTAAGAGGATAAAAAGTCTTGAATTATTTTTTGGGTGTGTGAAAAAAAACGCCTTTTTTTTAAAAAAATACAAAATTCTTAATTCTACGCTGGACCAAATGCTGACTAAAAAGACACTTTTATTTATTTGTTTGTTTGTTTATTTATATATTTATTATTTAATTTCCCTCCATTTGCTAATTTTCAGTCATCTGTATATTTATATAAGAATGCCATAATTTTTTCATGTCCCGTGCTAAGCACATTGGGGCTACAAACCTATTCCACAGTTCTTGATCTGCAGCCATAATTTAACCCTAGTAAAATTGTTGAATTAATTTTTCACTGCAAAATCTATGACAACATGCAAAGGATCAAAATGTGATTTCAAAGCCTAAATTATCATTGCACATTTTACTTGGAGAAAAAGTAAAAAGTTTGCTGGTACTGGAAATGTCATAGCTGATTTCAAGCTATAGCCTAGTACAGGGATGGGCAATTATGGCTCCTTCATGACTCGTGGACTTCAATTCCCAGAATTCCTGAGCTGGGAATTCTGGGAGTTGAAGTCCACGAGTCATGAAGGAGCCATAATTGCCCACCCCGGGCCTAGTACATGGTGACTTACTATCCATACCCTTTCACTGCTAACATTTGTGTGATGTTATGCCCTTTCTTCCAAGAATTACAGCTTGCACATTTAGACAGATAAAAAGCATTGTGTTTTTCAGATTGCTTCCTGTTTTCAGAAACACTATCAGAGGCATACTCCTCAGATTTTCACTAGATATTTCAATAGATATTAAAATGGCCTCTTGCTATTTCTTAATCTATGAATGATCCAAAATAATTTCAAGAATTATTTCAATTTTTTAATAGATAATACAAATGATGCTGACTTATATGAAGAGATCTGTTAGGATTAATGCTTTCTCTAGTAACCCAGCACTCCACATGTCAGAGAATGTATATGTGCGTTTGTGTATGATGCATGCATGCATATGTGCACATGTGGACATATGCATGTATGTGTGTGTATGTGTGAAGGTATATATTTATATGCATGTTTCCATAGATGAGAAATATTCTATAAGTAAGAACCCTGGCCTATACTTTAAGATGTCATAGGCTGTTGGTATAGAGGAAGAATAGGAATTCAGAATGACAGAGTTGGAAGGGACTTTGAGGTCTTCTAGTCCAACCTCCTGCTCAAGAAGGAAACTTTATACCATTTCAGACAAATGGTTGCCCAATTTCTTCTTCAAAATCTCCAGGGTTGGAACAACCACAACTTCTGGAAACAAATTGTTCCACTGATTTATTAAGTGCAGATCTAATGGAAAACCAATAACTGATGATATTTATTGCAGGTAGGGCTTTCATTACAAAATGTCTCAAATGGGAGAGTTTAAAAAAAGCTGCTATATTGGGGGTGTTAAACTGGAAGCCCGAGGGCCAGATGCGTTACATGCAGGCCATGCCCACCCCAGCTCCGTGAAGGTAAAAAACATTACAATACATTACATAACGGCAACATGATGGCATGAGTTTGATATCCATGTGCTATATAATGGCAACTAATATATTAAGGAGGCATGCCTACAGTGTTAGCTTTGTGAGGAGGTGCATTTTGTAATGAATCATCAAGTAGAAACTGATGTTATATTGTAGAATTCAGGTTTGGTTATATCTCAGTGGTAGAATCTAATACTTATCACCTTATCAATTATTTGTAAGAACTCAGCTTTAGTTTTGAAGCCTTAGAATAATGGCTTTTTATTTTGTATGATATGTATTCAGAAGTTTAAAAATGTTGGTTTTATTTATGTAAATATATCTGTATTTATAAATTTGCTGCACAAGCACAATTATATTATTCAACAAATTTATATCTGAAATAGAAACTATTTTAACTTTGTGGAAGTAATATTTGCTCATATTTGGGTAAAGACTAAATAGAAGAAACTGTTTTGTGAATTTTGAGTATTTTTAGAGTTAGATGAACAAATTTTTGAATGTGTTTCATGTAGGGCATATTTAAAATATTTGAGACTATTTTACCACTTATTCTGTCATAACTATAAATTTCCTTGTGATAGAATTAGAGTAAGGATTACTATGGATGAAATAATATCTATTAAGCAAATCAATCAATTGATGTAGAATAAAATTAGAACTGCAACACCAAGCCAATGCATTTCTATCTTCTCATAATGAAATGAGAATATTTAGGGTAATAAATAATTCTGTGAACTACTATGTACACTGTGAAAATATTTAGGTTGCACATTGTGAAAAAAAAAACTTTGGAATTTCCTGTAATTTGAATGTATAACATTATTTACCTTTGAAATGAAACCATGCCTATTTTCCTTATTATATACTTTGTTTTCTTAAAAATAATTAACAGTTGTAAATATATTTTAAAAATATTTGGTCTTGCAACAAATTGCTGATTCAGGTTTATATTCTTTGTTGTCACTGTGCAATTATAACAAATATAGAACAATGTTCATTTCAGTGCTCTATTAGTCGCTGGTCAAATATATAATGTGCAAAAGATGGCACATCCCAGTTCTGCTACTTTTCATGTTACATTTGGTGACAATCTATCAAATCTGGAGATTAACAGATAGTCCTGACATTTTACTATTGAATGGAGTCTGGCTTATCATCAGGTGACGTTGCTAAAATATATCTGAATTAATAGTATTCAAAAACATGCCTGTCATAGAAAATCCAGTGAAAATCCAAACTAGAACCTACTCTATGCTCTTTAGATGGGGAATTTGAAATATGAAACTAAGAATTGGCTAGAAGTTTCAAAGGCAGGCCTATTTTTTTTCTAGATTCTGTTTTCTATAATAGTTATTATGGAAGGTCTTGGACTGAATGATGGTGAAAATCTTCTTTTTGTTACCAATGCCTGATAAATATCTGGCAAAGTTACAAAAATATTGAGAATTTTATTTTTATAATATGTGAAGTCAAATATGGCTGCCTGCGTGTTCATGAAACTTCAGTTAGAATATGATTCAACTATTTCCACTTTGAACATACACCAAATGTGTATGCAGACTTCCAAAATTATCAGCAGTAGCTATACAGGCAAGCAATGCTGGAGACCGTATCCATGTATCTGGAAGGCACTCAGGCTGCAAAGAATATCCTCCAGGGGCAGAGACAAATTTAGGATTGCCCTAGATTGTGCATCATACTGAATATTCTGTTTTAATTTTAAGATGTCTAACAATGTGCAATTCCTTTTTGTTTCAGCTCTGCCAATTCTGATATTTGAAATACAGAGTTCCTGTTATTTCATGAAACAAATTCTGTTAGCTTTGTCTATGACAAAGTTGTGAAGAGCTTATTAAGATTCCGTATTTAATAGTACAGATTTAAATAAGTCAGTATCTATCAGATTTATATTACATAATTCCATGAGAGAACAGGTGTTCCAGGCAAGTCACAACAACCTCTGATTCCACCCCTCCTACGTGTTATATTCACATAGAGGTGGCCTAAATCTTGATTTAATTTGGCATTTTAAACCACCCCATTCAAGCAGAACAATGCCAGGGAAAATGTCAGCTTGAGGTTCTAGTTCATACCAGGAAATCATTTTTAAAAGTTAACTGAAAATTTCTTAAGAGAACCTTGAAATATTGATTTTCTCCTTGTGTTAATATAACAAAATTAATGAAGATGTCAAGTAAATGGTTGAATTTAGTCACATATAAACAGTTCATTCTCATTTTTTTTCTTACCTGGGCATGAAATGTATACAACGCCAGTTGTCAGTCAGCAGCTATTATATTGAGGAAAAAAATAAGTTGGGCTCCTAGAACAACCACTATAGATTTAGGAAAATTAGGACACACACACACACAAAACACACATGCACACACACAAACCCCTGTGTAAGGAAAACTCAGCAAAAATGAATTATATCCTCCAAAGTTGAAAAAAAAATAAGATATATAGTCTATATATTAATCATAGCAAGAATCTTAGTTCAGCATCGAATTTCATGAAAACAGTCAACAAAGCTATCTTATTCTCCTTGCAAATTGATAGGTTTAAATATTCAAAAAATTACTTAAACTATAGCCACTGTTTAGAGAATCATAACACTGGCGGGACCACTGAGTTCAATCTCTTGCTCAAGTTTTTCTTACAAATGATAGCCTATCTGCTTGAACTCTTTTAGTGAACATAGCATAAATAAACCGACAAATAGTGATTATTGTTTGGTAATTGCTTCCACTGCTGAATTATGTGATTAAGAACATTTTCCAATATATAACTGCAAACTGTCTTCTTGTAATTTTATTCATTTTTCTTACTCTTCTTTTGTGTTACACTGTTTTCATTGTTTGAAAAATTATCAGTTTTCTCCTCTGAAAGCTAAACATGCCAGTTACTTTATTCTTTCTTAATGGGATTTAATTCCTATTACTTTTCTGTATCTTGCTGCCATTTTTAAAACTGGAAATTCAGTTTCTCTGAATTATTCTTAGGGTATGGTGCCCAGAACTAGACATACATGTAATACTATCAATAGGATCCAATCAAGTTATTTATCTAAAAAATGTAAGCCTGACAAAATTTGTTCTTGCTGAATAAATTGAAGATTGGCTGCGTAAATAGAATGAAGACATGCTAGAAACAACTATTACATTAAAATAAATCAGGTGTCTTTCAAGGTCATCAGGAGAATGGCAGGTGACCATGAATTTAGAAAAACAAGAGAAAAAATGCATTAAATATAAGTCCTGGAGCATAGGCCTATATGGCTCCATTCTTATGTGCAATAAGGAGACTAAGCTTATTGAACCATGTCTTACAAGACTTCTGCCAAATAAGACAATTCCTGAATAAGAGGTTACCTCAGATTTATAGTTATGCCTGCATGAAGCTTATAACAACTATTCTTTTTAATTCATCCCTTCCCATAAACTAGCAACTTTAAAAGTTGAATCCATACATGCTGCTGAGAATTAGCAGACTTCTTTTTTCTGAACAATTGTTGCATTGAAGATGTCTACCTATATTTTGGAGATTCTGGCCATTTTGTATCTGGATGCTCTAAAAAGACTATCCTCTCTTTCAAAGTATTTGCAAAGTTTTGTGTTTGTGATGAAGGCAGGGGAGAACAATTTGTAGACAGATTCTTAATATGTTTTTGTAGATTTTCTACAGGTATGCAGTTCTAGGTCTGTTTGGGTCTTTTCCCGTGTAAGTTTGAGAATACCTTCACAATGTTTCAGTGAGGTCCCACTCGCCATCCTCAGGCTGGTGCCTTCTGCTTCGTGCACTGGCACGAAGATATTCTCAAACTTACACGGGAAAAGACCCAAACAGACCTAGACCTGCATTCTTAATATGCTAATACATGGTTGCTTGTAAATTAAGAAATCCCAGTTTTTAGGGGATGATACTGAAACAACCACAAATTAAGTGGAGTCCAAACAATAAGTCTTCCCACTGAGGTTGGCCCTGAAGTACAATTGCAACACTAAATTCGGGCATCATATCAACTATCATCCTGAAACCCCTAGCATGCACAGATAGGATCTCTTTAGTTTGCCTG
Source organism: Myanophis thanlyinensis (assembly GCA_017656035.1). Taxonomy (NCBI): domain Eukaryota; kingdom Metazoa; phylum Chordata; class Lepidosauria; order Squamata; family Homalopsidae; genus Myanophis; species Myanophis thanlyinensis. Next base: position 15,122 of record JAEANM010002697.1, on the reverse strand, counting down.
TGTAAGAACATATCCATGTTCCCTGTTCCATTCTCCAATAGGTTTGGAAATGAACCGTATTCAGACTCACAATCCAAACCTCACTGACACAATGATGACCCTTTGTTCCCAGGGATTTAAGAATTTCTGCCTATAGAACTCAACCCCCACCACTGATCATCCAGTAACAAGTACAATTTCATACTTTTCAATATGAATATGCAAAATATGCAGACTATGTTGAGGTATTTATAAAGGGATGAGCATAGTCCCTGCCCACCCTCAATTCTTTATACAATCTCATTCCCATGAAATGCCATCACACAATGCAGACTAATCCTGTCTGAAGGATTAAAACTATCAAGTGAAGAGTCATCTTATTGGATCAGTATAAGAACACATTTTTTAATATCCAAAAGTGTAATCTATTATTGTTGGATCCTCCCCATCTAACCAAAGGGATATTACTCTATTCTCTTTATTTCTGAAATCTTGGAACACTGCTGAAACCATGTGCTTTTTATTAGATTATATTTAAGTAGACATATAATCTGATTAATATGAAAGAGGATCAGGAATATTTAAGTATCTTTGATTCTTGTTATGGAAAGTTTGAATATACAGTAATAATGTCTTTCATTCTCCATCCCGGTTATAATATAGCATATTAATACTTTTCATTCAGTGTACATACAATGTACTCAGTGTATGTACAATGCACATACCATTACTCAAAAAATTCAGTGAGGTAGGTAGGTAGTCATTAGTTATCACAATAACTTCAACGATTTTTAAAAGATTATAATATTTGTCTTGATTTTAACTTACATTGCAATAATATATCTTGATATTTTACTGTTTTACCAATCCCACTCTCCGCAGTGATCAAGTTCTTCAACATCTTTGTGATAGTTTATGCTAAACTGTAGCATGGAGTTACCTGTATTAAATATTATACATATTTCCTTAAAATATTTCAGATAAATCAAACTAAATAAATTTCATTATCTTACGCATTCCTGCTCCCCAATCAAAGATCCAGACTCTCTTATAGGATCTGTCAATTATTAGTATGAATTTATTCTTAATTTTGATCTTATCAGGCAAAGATTTTCTATTCTCAATCCATTCACAAGTATTCACATCCCATTGAATTTTTTATTACTGATATTTTTAAATTTTATTTTGGGAGTTATAGTTTTATAATCCACTCCAGAGTTTGATAACAATCCCCTCCCATACACATTGCTTTCTAGACATCTCTGTCCATTTAAAAGGATCTACTGTACATTTAACATGGCAGTTTTAGCCATCAAGGATGTTCTTCAGCATTACTACCATCTTCTAAGAAGTGCAGAATACCCATATCAAAGAATTTGGAAGACTCACATAGCACCAGGTCAGATGGTCACAGGCTTTTTTTGTTCATTTTCACTTGCATAATTATTACATTTCCTCAACATGTTATGTAACCATTGATTTACTTTGCTGTTTTCCATTTGTTGGTCATTGGAATTTGCAATTGTTCTTTTAGTACACTCTCTGTTTAAATAAAGTCTTGCTATTTTTAAGCTTTTTTTCCCTCATCACTTTCCCTAACACAAAACCATTTTTGTCATTGCTAACTTTATTAAAATTTGATTTTTAAAAAGTCCAATATATATATCTTTATTGTATTCAGGTTTAGTTTCCCTTCAAATCAGTATCTCCAATATTACATGGTAACTTTTTTCTTGCTATTTCCATTTCCTCAGCTAACTTTTCCCTATTAGTTAGTAATTATGTTCTTTTTTTGCATATTTTAAAAATTTGCTCTGAGAAGACAGTTTAAGAACACTATACATGTGCTTTGTACATAATACGTAAAATACTAGGACAATATTTTTGGACATATTGTTTCTGTTATTTTAAGAGTATTCTGGATCATATTAATTTCAAGTGCCCATAAAGAGAAACACAGTTTCTTACTTTTCAATAAAGTATACAGGTAATAAATAGTATGCTTTAAAACCCATGATATATAAAAGTATTTCCTCACATACAGTAATTGGCAATATAATTAATATTTACATTTTCATTTCTTCATGTGCAGTTTTGATGGCACTTCATTGTAGAAAAATAATGCAAGCTTTATTTATTTTTTTAAAAAAGAAATAATTATGTTTTATGTGTTCTTCCACTGTCCCTGCAAAAGAACTTCTGCAGGAAATAATATTGTAGTATTACAAATACATCCATATTTTTTGTTTTAAAATATTTGAAATTATCGAGAATTAGAAAATGGTCAGTCTCATCAATAATAAATGAAACCAGCAATCATATTTTTCAATAAGTTTACAATGTTTATACTATCAAGTGGGAAACAAAAACTAGCATTTAAAGAATCCATTATTGTGCTAAATATTTTGTATTGCAAGTATCTTTAGAGAATATGTTGTCATTTTCACTATTATTTTTTGTTGGAAACTTAAGTGCCTTAAGTTTTTAAGGTTACTTTTTAATATTGTCTTAAAATCAACACTAGGTCATAATGCAAAATCTTCCCAAACCTATATGTCTTTTAGCTTGACAACTGTGAAGTTAGAATTGTAATAGCACGAAAATTGAAATGCCTTTTGACTGGTTTTTATTAAACATCTTTGAAAGCCAAATGGTCCATTTTAGACTTTATTCCCATTTGAAATAACTTGAACATATGTCACTGTGAAATCCCTGCCAAACCGATTCTTAGCCACACATTTATATAGGCCCGAATCTGATGAATTTGGATTGTGAATTATTAATATTCCTTGTGGATGAAGAATCTCACTTCCAGACAGTTGACTTCTGATGCCTGTGAAAAATAATGAATGGTTAGGCAGCTCCCATGTAATTTCTGGATCTGGTATCCCAAATGCCATACAACGAAGCTGAATCGACAACCCAGCCACAGTGTGAATATTCCTTGGGGGTCGTTTTGTAATCCTTGGTGAATGTCCCACAATTGTTACAAAAACAACTACTGTCGAATCACCAATATAGTTCTGAGCTTTGCACATATAACTTCCTCTATCATGAATATTGGTTTCTCTAATAAGTAAGGTACCATTCTCCAGTAATGTATACTTGCCATTAATTTGGGGCCGGTTTAAGACAAAGCCACTGGGAAGTGTCCATATAATGTTTGGTTTGGGACTTCCAGCAGCAAGACAGTGAAGCGATAAAGATTCCCCACTTATGCTTTTTACTGTACCTCCTGAGTGGAAAAAAATTGTGGGTGTTTCACCTGTTTCCAATATGATCAACTTTTCAATGTAGCCTACTTGATTTTTAGCTGCACACCTGTATTTTCCTGAATCTGCTTTAGAAAGTCTGTTGATGACAAGGGTGCCATTGCTTCCGAAATAAAACCGGTGTGTTTTAATACCAACGTAAAACCGTGTACCATTTGGTAATATCCAAATTATCTCAGGACGTGGGTTTCCATCCACAGAACAATTCAAAAATACAGTTTTTCCAGGTTTTGCTATGACTTTCTCATTAAATGGGTTCCTGAAAACTGGGCGCTTTAGGATCTCGAGCACTTCCAAATGGACTACCAGCATGCTTTCTCCCCCATCGTTACGTGCTATACAAATAAACTCCGCAGTATCAGAAGATCTTACATTGCGAATTTCAAGAGTCCCATTTCTATGTACGGTTATCCTACTTCCATAGTATGGGGATGTTAGGAAAATATTATCAGGCATGATCCACATAATCTGGGGCATAGGATCTCCTTCAGCATTACAAGCTATTTGTTTTTGTGAGTGTTTTATAGCTGTTGCTTTAATGACAGTCTTGTTAGAATACAAACCATTGATCAGAGGTGGTTTAGAGATTACATCTAGTTTATAAACCTTGGTATCATCTCCACCAGAATTGCGTGCTACACATATATATTCTCCAGCATCTAAAAGCCTTACTTTAATAATTGTCAATGACCCATTAATATGGAGAATGTATCTCTGAGTAGAAGCTAAAATCAGATTGTTAGAAGGCAACAGCCAAAATATTTTTGGCTTAGGTTCCCCTACAGCATCACAGCCAAAGAACGCATCATCTCCTGCTTTTATCTTTGCATAGGCCTTTAAATTCTGCTTGATACGAGGTGCAGCTGCAACCACTTTTATCTGAACTTTCATCTCATCTTTTCCTAGTGTATTTTGAGCATGGCAAGTGTAATCCCCCTCTTCCATCATTCCAACCTTATTGAAATACAGAGTTCCATTGTCAAACAGAGTATATTTCTTCAACGTATGTCCACTATCATCGGCTTGCATTGCATTATTGATTGTTGTACCATCCGGCAAACTCCAAGATATTTCTGGCTCAGGAGATCCAGAGGCTTTACAATCCACTTTGAAGTCTTTCCCATAAGGTACCAGTTTTTTAAAATACTGCTTGTGATCAATTTTTGCAGGCTTCATTGTCACACTGACTTTCAAAAGGGTCAAATCATCACCCATTCTGTTTCGTGCTACACAAATATAATCGCCTGCATCCTTTTCTGTGATTGACTCAACAGCTAAGGATCCATTGGGATAAACGTGGATTCGGCTTCCCATTCTGGAAAAGAAAAAAAGGTTGGGGGAGGGACGAATGGATCATTTATTTTGGGCTGTATGTTAAATTCCAAAGTTGTTGATTCTCATAGTATAACTGAAATTTTTTAAAAAAGCTATTCTAGAATTATAGGATTGAAAGAAATACAACTCAAACTCCCTTCTTGGTACAGGAATCTAAATTAAAGCATTCCTGACAGGCAACCTAAATACTTCACTTAAGCTTATCCACTGTCAGAAAAGTTTTCTAATTAGCTATCAGGGTCAGTGCTGATGAAATGTAGCATATATTAGTGGGGCCCTAAAAGTGAAAGTGGTAGATTTCTATGTGATATAATGGTTGCTAAAATAAAATTTGCAACTCTCCTAGAGATGTTTGTTTGTTTAGTTCTATGGCCGCCCATCTCAGTCAAAGACTCTGGTTGGCTTACAAATAATGTGTGTGTGTGTATGTATGTAGGTCTAGGTGTGTTCGGGTTGTTTTTTGCTTGCACTGGCACGAAGCCGAAAGTACCAGCCTGAGGATGGCGAGTAGGACCTCCCTGAAAAGTTGCAAGATATTCTCAATCTTACACGGGAAAAGACCTGAACACACCTAGACCTACATACCTGTACGAGTGAAAATCTATGAAAACAAAGCAGAAGGCACCAGCCTGAAGATGGTGAGTGGGACCTCGCTGAAACATTGCGAAGATACTCTTAGCCTTACATGGGAAAAGACCTGAACACACCTAGATCTGAACACACACACACACACACACACATTATTTGTAAGCCATCCAGAGTCTTTGACAACTGAACAGTTGTCTTTTTATAACTGAAAATATTAAAAACATTTTAAAATAATAAAAACAGTAAAACAAGAATGTTTGGATTCTTATTGAACAGTAAGCAGTACTGTTAAGTAAGAAGAGAGTCAGTTTGGTCTAATAGTTAAGGCACCAGACTAGAAAGAGGGAGACCACGAATTCTAATCCTGAATTAGCCATGAAAGCCAGCTGGGTGATCTTGAGCCTGTCACTTTCTCTCAGCCCAACTCACCTCACAGGATTGTTATGAGGAAAATAGGAGGAGGAAGGAATACTGCTATGTTTGCTGCCTTGAGTTTTTTTTTTAAATAATAAAGCATCATAAAAAATTCTTAAAAAGAGAAACAAATGAAGTTGCCCTCAGAACTAGTGGGAATACTATTATTAAGTGAAATATAAGGTAGGCTGTACAAAGAACATTTAAAATATACATAGGTAGCATTTCATGTAGCTGGCTTAACAAATCAAGTATTTCTCTCCAAAATTGCAGAAGACAAAAAAAGAGTCTAAAGAACAAGCTATGCCATCTGTAGGGTACAGGTATCTTCTATGTCAGAATCCCCCAACCATTTCTGGCTTTGTGGACTGGCAGGGGAGAGAGGGGATGGTTCTATGAGAAAAGTTGGCAAGTGTGTGCATACTGCTCCATTTGTGCAAGTGGCAGTTTGTGTGCCCAATACTTATGCAAATAGAATGTATGCACCACACACTTGCCTGCTGCTTACACAAGTGGGGTTGTGCATGTGCACATGCACGCTTGCCTGTCCGCTGTTTCTGTGGCCTGAATCCGAATGGCTCAATTCCCAGTAATGTGCTGTGGCCCAAGGGTTGGGGACCCATGGTCTATGTCAGGGGTCTCCAACCTTGGCAACTTTCAGACTTGTGGAATTTAACTTCCAGAATTTCTCAGTCAGCAAAGCTTTTGGAGATTCCTGGTCTATGTAATACCTGCTTGGTACTATAAAAATATCTATCCCTCAGTCATATTTTCTCAAGATTAAACAACATACTCAGTACCCTCAGTTTCTAACCCTCTAATCTTCCTTTCTGACATTCAGAATTGGATGCAACACTGAAATAAACTTAGTGAAATTATTGCTTCATGTGATTGTGAAAGTAGACTTTGAGCAAATTGCATTTACCTAGTACCACACATTGCTTTTTGCTACATAGAGAAGACAAACTTTCCAATAGGGCTGTTTTATTGTGTAAGGTCCAAACTATCAGAGCTTTATATAATGTCAAATAATTTTCTCTAGCATTAAATTTTATTATGCATCAATATTTTTTCTGTGTAAGTTCATTGCTTGAATTTTCACCAACAGTGTCTTACTTTAATCTGTTAAGAAAATTATCCTAATGACTATAATATGTCATATAGTCTGTTCATTCCACTTGCCAAAAGTGAGATAGTCCAAAGAAAAAATGCTTATTTGTGTTTGTTTTGGAAGGGTTTGTAACTGGGGGTTTGTAACATTTTGTAATAGTTTAGAGAGATTTCCAAATAAAAATCATCCATCCCAAAACACTACTTTTCTCAGGACCTCTGCCATTGATTGTAAAAGCTATTTCCATTGTTTATGATTTAAAGATGGTGAATCAACATCTTCCACTATCTCCTTTTCTCCTATTTATGCCTGTGAATTTAGTATTAACAAAATATATAACTATAACTAACTTTGTCCATCTTTGTCCATCCATTGTATTATTCCTATTTCACATTATTCCTAATAATTTGCTCATGGTGTGATTATTGACTGACTTTGGGCGTTTGGTTATTACCACTGGAATAGAATGCAGTGCCATAAACAAATGTTTCATATAGTAGGACTTTTCTCAGATCTTGTATTCCCAGTCTTAAATTACAGCTAGTCCCAAAGCCAGTAGGTAAGCATTTGGCTAATTATTTTAAATTAATTTCTTCTATATTCCATCATTCCCGCATTTGCATTTCATTCTCCTTTAACTCCTAGCATTTCATTTCCCCCTTTATTCTTCTGTACTACTCCATCTTACATACTAAGTGCTAAACTACTCTACAGCTTTCCCAGCCACCATATTTTTTGCATCTCCTTGCCATCTAAGCAGCTCAAACAACAGCCATAAAAACCTTCATATCAGAAAAATTCAATCAAGGCCAGTCAGAAACTGTTTTAAATTAGTTTCCAAGAAACTTACCTGTGCCATTGATCAACAACAGCTTTGGAAGGTAATCTCCACATTATCCTGGGTTTTGGCTCCCCTATAGCTGAGCAGTTCAGAAGTAACCTATTCCCAAAATTCAGCTGAGTCAATCTTTGTGATGTAGCTGCAATTCGGGGTATTATATCTCGATGTTCCACTTGAAGTAGTACTACTCTTCTTTCTGAACCAGTGGAGCTTGTAGCTATACATTCATATTTACCGCTGTCAGAAGGAACAATATTCCTGATAAGTAGTGTTCCATTAGGGAACAAAAACCCCTTGTCATTTAGATAGTGCAGTGGTTTCACTTCTGTTCCACCAGGGAAGACCCAGTGAACAGTTGGATGAGGGTCTCCTCTGACAGTGCAAGGAAACTTCAAACTTTTTCCCATGGTCTCTAGTATAAGTTGCTTCTTATCTTCCAGTATAATTGGTGGTGCAGCTATGACTTGCAACCTTATTGCCATAGTATCTGAGCCAATTGGATTGTCTGCTGTGCAGGTATATATTCCTCTATCATAAACACTAACTTTCTTGATCAGTAAAGTGCCATCTGAGTGTAGAGAAACAGCCTCATTTTCTATTGAAAATTCAGAGATATGAGTTTTGTTTGCAAGGATCCAAGATATAGAAGGAATGGGACGGCCTTCAGAGGCACACTTCATAACTGCTGGCTTGCCAGAGTGAACAATAATGATCTTGGAATTTTTCCCTAGAATTCTTGGTGGATAGGTAACCACAGACAAAGTGACCAGAAGCTTATCTGAACCTTGTTGATTGGCAGCCACACACAAGTACTGTCCACGATCCTGTATGTTGACATTCTGAATGGAAAGTGTACCATTGGGAAGAATCTCAAATCTGTTACCATGTCCGTTTTTTGATGCATCAGCTCCTGTTTAACCAAAAAGAAACTAATGTTAGATTTATTAAAATGTTGCCTATTGCATGTTAGAGTATTAATTTTCAAATAAGAAAATACAATTCTGAATTTCTTCATAAAATTACCTTTGAATTTGAATTAGCTTTTTTCTCTTAAAACAACTATAGACAGAAAATTATATATCTCAATTAATTTAATATATGGTACTGATTGTTATGTTTAACTATGCTTCTTATACCCATTAATCAGGCATTGATTTGCTTGCTTTAAATTCGGAACTTATATATATATATATATTGGAAATATTTTTTTTTATTTTTGCCTTAGTCTAGTATCACATGACTGCATTCATATATTAATCCAAGAATCTCAGTCTATCCAACATGAACAGTAATGTGATATTTACCTTCGTTAATACCTACTTTATTAATAATAAAGTAGATAAAAAGAAACAGCTTGCAACAGCTTCATATAAACAGCCAATCATGGCTTATTGTAAAACAGCAAAATTTAGCTTTAAGTTTATTTACGGTTATGATTTTCTGAATTACTTGACTATTATTCTAGGCTTTTGATATAATATGATGCTATCTCTTCTTAGATTATTTATCCATTTTTATCAAAAAATGGAAAAATAATGAAATGTGTATACTAGCACACAGCCTGTTTATATTGAGGTTTATAGGACAAGATTCCTGGCTTTAAGTAGCTTCTTTTATAGTTTATTTGGAAAGATTCTTGTTGGCTCTATATCTACATAATTTATACATGCATGCTTTCATCCAGTTAAGAAAAAGCACAAATATTATTCCCTCATGGGATTAATTATATTATTCTGGACCAGAAAAAAACATACTAAAGTTTAATGCTTTTTTATGGAAAACTGGTGCTTTAGGTTTTACACAATATGCCAGTGTGGTGTGATGATTAAGGCACTGGCTAGAAACCAGGAGACTGAGTCTCCCCTTTTAGGTATAAAACCAGCAGATGATCTTAGGCCAGTCATCTCTCTCAGTTGTGGGAAGGATGCAATGGCAAGCCACTTCCAAAAAACTTTGCCAAGAAAACATCAGGGATTCATTGAACAATCACCAGAATCAACACTGCTTTAAAACTCCACCTTACTACAATAAGCGTATACTTTATATACTATTCTCTAAAAATACTCTAACTTAATTAAGCTCCCAGTTTAAAATGTTTTTAAGTATAGCTGTTCAATAACAGAATTAGAAGAATTATCTCAGAATCAGAGCAACAATACTGTATCACACTATTACTTTCTATGCTTAGAAAAAATTTAGCTAAAATCAGGATTATTATTGCTTGTTTTCTTTATATCCATTTATTTTTCTGGCACATATAATTCTCTTCCATCCTATGAAAGATTTTAGTTAGATTTGAGACAGGCCCAAGGCCATTAGCAAAATTCACAGCTGGTTTAAAAACTGACTTTAATCCTAATCTAGCACTATATCACATTGTGGTTATTCTTTCATAATTTAATTCTAGGACTGTGAACATACATAAGAAATTACTTCGCATGTTTTACTTTTTAAGTCATGTCTTGTTTATAACAAAAGAGAACAACGTAAAATATACATTTGAAAACCTTACCTGATGATCTCTTGGTCCAATGGATGGTTGGTTGTGGATTACCACTGGCTTCACATGGGATGAAAGCATCTGAATTAGCCAGGACAGTAAACACTGCAAATTTTCCTCCACTTATTCTGGGTTTTGCCAATCTAGTTTGATAGAATGAATTTAAACCTTCTGGATTGGTGGTGGCAGCTACCTGGTCTGTTCTTTCAGACCAGTTTGTGATATAATGGTTCTTATCTGTCTTCCATAAAGGAGTATACAGGGTGGAATTCTGAGGTGATTTTAATAATGTGTTAATTATGAGTGGTTTTCCAATATCTCTGATTTTAGAAAAGGGAAACTGCCTTGAAATTTTACTCCATCCAGGAGATGAAGTGGTTTGCGTAACTTGGATGAGCCTTGTTTGGGATAGTAATGGACTAGTAGTCATGTAAATTGCGTTAGTAGGACTTGGTGGATTTATCTCATTTTTCACATGAAGAGCTGTTTTTGTTATCTGTGTTTTTGGAACTGCAGTTAGTGCCACATACTGGTAAGATTCCTTATCTGCTTGTCTAGTAGTTTGTGCTTCTTTAGTAAACGTTGGTCCAGTTGTTACCAAGGATGCATATGATAATACTGTGCTTATCTTTGTTGTATCCCACGACATTTCAAATTGTGGAGTTGTAGATGAAAGTTTTTCAGATGACACTTCCATTGGTGGCTTAATGGTATGAGCATTGTCAAAGGATTCCCGAGTGATATTTAAGAATGTATTGTCTTTTTTTATAGCTGTTGTGCTAAGAATTGGTGGTTGTGGTGTAACTGTATCTATATACATAGAGGTGAATTTTGAAAACAATTCAGTCACTATGAGACTAGGAGGTTCAGTTACATTTTTTATTGTTTTCATAATAGGAGAAGGAATAATTTTTTTAAAGGGGGTGACAAATTCTTTGATCAAAATGTTTCTATGGAAAGGCGTTGACTTTTGCAGAGGTCTTCTCCTCTTTTGACCCTTCTTTCTATGTCGTCTAAATGTTTTGAGTTTGAAAATCTTGTTTGCAACAGTGGTAGTAGGATTATGAATCAGTTGGATGGTTGTAGTATATGTTTCTTTATTAAGATCAGTTGTAAAGTTGTACATAGGCCCTGGGAATGGTGATTCTGTAGTACTGAGTGATACTGTTGGATTGTCTTTTACTAATGATACATTCTCACTGATATCTTTAATTGAGTCTGTAGGAACATCAGTTTGATTGTTACTTTTGGAAACATAGGTTTCATATATTGATGAATTTTTGCATGTTGGCCCTGGGATGTGAAAATCTGTAACAGATATTTCAGATGAGGGTTTTGTTTGTATTACAGATTGCTTCTGCAGTAGCTCTAGAACGTAGTTGGTAACGAAAGAGTTATGTGAAGGTATTTCTCCATTTGAAACACTAGAAGAGACATCATGGATACTAAAGGAGGGAATAGTTGATTTGATCATAAAAGGTGATATATTAGCTTTGGTAAATGTACTTTTTATGTTAATCAAATTTTTACGTATATTGGTTGTGTATTGGATGTTAGCTGATGGATCTATATCAGGAATTGCTTGATGTGTACCTGATTTTATTTTTCTTTGTGGAGCATCTTGGGTGCTTTTAGAGTAGAAGGGAATAGTTGTAGAAACTTCATATACTTTATCTGGATTTATCTTGTTACTTGAGGATGTCACAGTGTGACTTGAAACTGTTGGTTTTGGATACTGAGGTTTGATTGATGTATACATAATTGTTTCTGGGGTAAATGATCCAACAAATATATTAGAAAGAGTTGATATGCCTGTTTCTGCAGGGATAGTAAGATTTGAGCTTTCTGGAACAAACCCTGATCTAGGAAAAGCAAATCTATGCCCTGCATTACTAGGAATACGGTCGGGTCTAATTATTCGTCTTCTTCCAAAGGTTTTTCTTCGTCGGCTGTACCATCTTGGAAATGGACTATGAGTTGCAGAATCCTTAACTACCTCAATCTGTTGATGGGCAAGAATGGCTGAGCCTGGAGATATCTGAAATGTTATTTTTTTTCTACTGTAACTATAGCCATTTTGTGATGCATCATGAGACAGACTGATTGCTGCTGAGGGCACTTGATGGCTTGATTTTTTATTGGCATTTTCTGCCAATAAATCAGGTGTTTCAATAATTTTGGGTGAAATTATAAATTGGCTATTATTCATAATAGCCATTGTTGGTGTTACTGTTGGTTGGCTTTTAAAATAGACATTAACTTCTTTAGATGTTACCAGTCTCTGAAAAGAATTTGAAGTGTTTGCTGCACTTTTAGGTTCTTTCAACAATGAGGGCATTGTTACTTCCACCAGGGTTGGTGGTGTAGGCAATGTTTGATATCTTATTCCTTTCATTTCAGGTTTTAGTTCATTTAGCCAATTCTGATTTGTAGGTGTCTCAGACTGCATAACCATAGAACTGGTTGCTGAAGGTTCTGATTCTGTAACTGTGATATGTGTTGCAAAAGAGCTGTAATCATCTGATATGCTTCCAAGTTTTGCTGTTGCTACGTTTCCTGATGCTTCTCTCAAAGTGTATTTTGAAGGTCTTCTAGTTGCTAGAAACATAAGTTCTTCCTCAGCTAATATATCATCCCCAGATATCTCTCCTTCATTTCCTGAGCTCTTTGAAGACAGAAATAGATTTTCTGTTGGTTTTACTGTTATATTTTCTTGTCTTCTTAACAATGTGATATTCCTTGTTTTTTCTAAAAATGTTGCCCAGTGCAATGGGTTGATTCTCTTGGTAGAGAGACCAAATCTTTTTTGCCCTTTAAACCTTCTGCTTATCTTGCCCCTATTGATTCTGTAGACTTCATTGTACTTGTTTTTGGTTTTATTTTGTATGAAATAATTTGTAAATGAATTTTGTATGGATGTTTGGCTGGTTATCGCAGTAGGAACAATAGAAGGAAAAAAATTAATTTGGCCATTAAAGTCATGTTCTTGTTTTCCAGACCCTTCTGTTGCTTCACTATTTACCTGAGTATCTTTTTTTGTGAGTTGTTGTGACTTGCTCAAATTCCTTTTAACAAGTACTTGGTAAACTAAATAATCTACACCATACTTATTGGCCACGATACACATGAAGTAGCCATTGTCTTGTCCTGTTATTGGTTGTATTTTTAATGTGCCACTGTGAAACAGAAGTTTATTTTTAAAAGAACTATGAAGAATCATGTTTCCTGGTATGACCCAATTAATAGAGGCATCTGGGACACCTGTAGAAAGGCAGGGAAGATCAACAATTTCACCTAAAAACACTGAAAGCTGTGGTCCATTTAAAAGTTTGTACTTCAGACTTGGATCTATCACTGTAATTCTAAAAGTCAGGACATCAGCATCTTCATAGTTGGTTCCAATGCAGTGATAAAGTCCAGTGTCAAAATGATCTGCTGAATGTAGTAAGAGCTTACCAGATTTTTCTATCACTATTCTTCCATCTTCACTTACAAATGGAGCCTTAACCTTGGTTCCATCAGGTAATAGCCACTCAGTTACAGGTGCAGGATCTCCAATTGCTTGACAATCCAATTCTACAGAACCGTTGACTAAAACCAAATATTCAGTTTTGGAATTCTTGTCTCGTAAGATCATGGCCCATGTTTGTTTGGTGGGCTTTGGGACATCATCAGGAAGAATGATTTGAGCATTGTTTATTGAATATTGGACATGCAGCATATTGAGTGTAGTTGCGGTCCTATCCAATTGTATTGACACTTGATTCTGCATCAACCAAGGAGGCTCAGCTGTCAGTTCAGCTTCTATGTCAGTAAAAAGTTCTTCATTTTTAGAATCTATTTGTTTGTACTTGTATCTGATAGAAGGCATTTCTGTTAGTAAGTGTTCCTTTCTCAATTTTAATGGAGAATCACTATAAAGAGCAAGAATGCTCCACAGCTGATGAATATGATTGTGGTCAATGCTACACTTAAGAAAAGTTGACAATGATATTTCAAGTAGTGTGTTGTTATCAGTTTTTGTAAATGTAGCTTGAGACATTTTTGAAGGTTTCTGTACATTACAAGCTACATTTGCTCGATTTCCTGTTTGGTCCATTAAGTTTAATGACACAGATCCTATTGGGGCCATAAAATCTTTCGGAGACACTGAAGTGAATTCTCCATCATCTACCATAGTTATAGTTTTCAATTTTAAATCTGTGTCTACAGATGGTTTACTACAATTAAATGAAAGCTGTGGAATTTTAGTCAAGAGTTTCTCTTTAGAATTCCTGGGGTTGGTACACAATGGACATTGTGGTGCATCTGTAGCCTCTTTGCCTTTTTTGCATTTTATGATATCTAGAAAGAAAGAGATCAGAAAAATGTTCTATTGTGCTTGTAGGGGAAAACAGTTTCTAATCAGTTGAAAGATATTTCTCGTACCTGTGAGGCAAGCATTTAGTAGCCTTTACAAAACAGAACTGGAAGGACCAAAGTAGGCTCCTTAAACCCAAACTTCTGTTCAGTGAAGGAATCCAAATTAAACTTTTGTTCAAAAATTTTTGGAAGCCTTTGCAGTTTAGCTGACTGGCCTATCTATCATATACATGTCTACCTATCCACCTTTGTATGTCACCTTACTATAAGCCTCTACTTTCAATGGCTATGACAGAATGTGTTTGAAAGAAACTAACATGAAGGGAATAGTAATTGGGAAATGAAGGATCTTTGATATAGATATCTGAAGGAAAACATAGGACTGGGCAGACTTTACTGACCTTATCTGTATTTTATTCTGATGTTAGAACTAATAAGTTTCCATCTTACTCCAGTGCTCTTGTTCTTGTCCTAGTTCTTCACATAAATAATTATGCTATATAGAAGAGTGGAAACAATGGAAAAACTGAAAAACAAATGGAACTATTATTCTGAAGTTTGAGACCACAAATACTTTAAATCTTTCTCCACAATCTATCACTTCTTAGTTAACTGATGGAGAAAAAGAAAAGGAGTTGAATGTATATCCAGCTTCTTGAAGACATCCAATAATGGGTAGCACACTACTGCTCTGAATAATTTATCCCACTGTAGGTGCGT
>JAEANM010002696.1:0-23904 GCA_017656035.1 Myanophis thanlyinensis | reverse complement strand
CAAACAAACATATATATATATATATATATACTTTTGCTGATAGAGCTGAAACAATGAGATTTTATGGATTTATTTGTAGATAACATAGAATATGGGAAGAAGATAATTTGTTGTGTTTTAAAAGAAGATAAGTGATTAAAATTGTTTATAATTGTGAAGAAGGGAAGTCACTTGTTTTTTTACTGCATTCTTATTTATTCTTTAATTCTTTTTCTTTTCTGAACTTTGTATTTTTTTCTTTTTAGTCTTTCCTTTTTTACTTTGTATTAGTTTTTATTGTTGTGTAGTTGTAATTTTTACTAAAATTGCTTTAAAAAACAACAAGAGATCCTGGTTCTCGGAATTCTATTCTTCCTTTCAAGGCTGTGAGCCAGCACTGTCTGAAGACGTTTCCTCAGTCATGAGGCCAGCATGACATTGTGGAACGCTGTTTCCTCCCCATTGAAGTGGTATCTATTTATCTACTCACATTTCCATGCTTTTGAACTGCTAAGTGAGCAGGAGCTAGGTGAAGATAGGTACTCACCCCTGTTACACGACACTCAGGTCTTGAACCCAGGCTGTCAGCTTTCCAGCCTACAAACCCAGCATCTTAATTGCTAAACCATCACGGCCCTCACTCAATTAGAAAATGTAGTAATTATTTAAATGAGTTATATATTAAATTTAAATCAACATAGCAAGCATTATTACTGCGTGAGTGTATAGAATTTGCAATATATATTTCTTAGCTGAACTTAAATGAATAAACAAAAAGTGTATTCAAAAACTAGAATACATTTTTCCAATATTTCTTGACATATTTTTTCCAAAATAGAAATAGCATTTTACTTCAAAATAATTTAAATCTAAAACTTTTGCATACCACTACTTGTAATTAGAAGGGAGGGAGGATTAGCAACTTAGAAAATTAGGAAAGAAGATTTAAAATGAGGTTCAGGTTAGGCACAATGGGATGCAGAAAGAACAATGATATGGGAAAAATTAGCGATGAATATGCTGGAAGATATGTCATTTGGACAATAGAAATAAAGTAACAGACAGCAAGGATGGGAATTATATACACAAGATAATACAATATCCTGAAGTGACAAAAGAAAGAGGATTAATGTGAAGAGAGGTTGAAAGTATCTTGTGATGGCAAAGAGGATGGGATAAAGGCAGGAAAATGGATTAACAGAAAGTTAAAAGTTCTCACAGAATTAAAAAAGAAAAGTAATTTTCTGCAACTAACGAAGTAAATTAGAAGCAATTTGAAAGTAGCTCTCAGAGTGAAGACTCCTTGCTTGCCTCTGTATAAATTATATAAATGTTATTTTCTAAAAGTCAAGAAACAGCATACTTTGCCGAGAAATATTGTCTCCAACACTAGTGTTGTCCTCAGATATGTTGTCACTCACATCACTTATGTAAGATTCATCATCAGAAGCCTAATGAAGAAAATACTGGTTATTACTACTATTATACCGAAGAAATAAATGCTATTGTCATAAATTCAAATTCCTTATAATCTTGGTTTTTTTAGATCCATCCTGTTTGTCTGCAAGCATTCTGCCCATTCTATAAACATTGATAAGTGCACATATCTGTGATGAATCCCCGCCCCTGGCAGAACAACAATGCAACAACTGCTAAAAGAAAAAGCAGCAGATAGATTTTGAAAATTATAGCATTTTGCTGCCATCTTATACTTGTCCTCAGTTTTACAGGTCATATATGGTAGCCCTTATTTTATTTAGCATTTCAGAGTGTTCAAATAATATGTACAGTATATTGACTTAAAACATTTGCAATAAATTAACTGATATGATTGCCTTCGTTCATGAAACACTGGCTGAGACATATATGTTTATGAAAAACATCAACAAAGCAGTTAACAGATATGAATCATGGGCAGACTATGCCATGCCTGTTTTCTTAATTAAAATGAAACTTCCAGTACTTCGATCTCATGTTACAGAAAGCTATTATAAATATAAATTACACTGCTGAGTAAAGATAGTTCTTCCTAACCTCATTTTCTGATGAGCTTGCAGATAGAAGCACTTCTTGAGCATCAAAAAATTCAGAGATAGATTCAGACATGGAGAGCCTGCTCTCATTAGAAACTTGTTGGGAAAGTGGGAGACTGACATGGATCTGTTCACCTGTCTATAAAAGAAAAACATATAGGTGAATTCTGCATGTTGTATAGTGAGTCTAAGAGTTTATACAAACTACGACAAAACAAAAACAGAGCAAACCATTATTTTCTTTTCTTTCCCACATACTGAGAGAGAAAATAAAGCAGAGATGGTCCTGTAACCTGCCCTATATTTAGCAAATTGAGAATTTAGTTGAAAAGGAGTCATATTTGCTTCAATTCATACTATGGAAGAATTCTAACTTCATGCAGCTTCTAATGAAAAGATGCAAGAAATATTTTGCTTGAATTGGTTAACCAACAAATGCATGGTAATGTAATTAAAACATGATATAAACTGCAAGTGAGAGAGGAAGAGAGACAACATAACTTTCAAGAAAAGGAATTTGAAAGGAAAATATATAATGAAATAGAGACCTTGGTGAAACCAGTAAGCATTATCTTCTCGTGTCTCTCTTAAAACTAAGTGTAGCTTTACATTTTCTAACCTGGAAGATCTCCTGTTCAAAAGGAGAACAGGAAAGAAAGGTCATCAAATGAACAGGTATTGTTGCAATGCTAATTGGTTTATCTTCCATCTTTTAAAATCCAAAACATAAGATTGATCATGCCAGATGACCAGAAACAGAAAGGAAGCAGACAATTCTTAGCATGGATGGAGTAATGGGGGTTACTCAGAGGATCTATACTGGTAATGACTAATGCTTTTTAAACACATTTTAAATTCATTTTTAAATATCTGGTGTTGGACTAGCCAAATAAGGTAATTGACTGTATGGCTGACCAAAAAATGACAGAGAAGAGCTCTAAACCCATTTCTATAAACTGGGTAAGTAAATGTGGTTCAAGAAATCTTAAGTATAAAATAATATGCATGAAGGCCCAACATTTTAAGTTCACAACACACTAATGGCCACTGAATACACTGAACTAGCAATGATGAATCAGAAATATCGTGGGATCATAATGGAAACCAGAAAGAAATATACCACTTTAGATTTTTAGTTTTGGGGAAAAAAATAGCAGGTATGAACAAATTATGCATGATGCATTGAAAGTAGACAGAAAATATATAATATTTCTCTCTCATAGCACAGAAACTCAAAAGCAGATTTAGGAAAAACAAATGAAATCTGTCTCCACATAGTATTTAAATGTATAGAATTAGCCATCCTAAAATGAATAGCTGATCAATTAATTAGATGTCATTGAGTTGATGTTAACTCTTAACAACCACATGTATAAACATTCTCCAGGATAAGCCTATAGTTTAGCTATAATTTTTAAAAAGATATTCAAAAAATTCATAGGGAATAAAGTTACCAGTAGCTATTAAGCCAGACAGCTTTAGGTCAACCTTAGAATCATCTCTGAAAATCAGCTGCAGAAGAACATGAGTAGAAAAAATGCTAAATATTCACAGGGACCCCATAGTAACTTGGGAACAGGTTGTTTATACTATATAGGTATTTCATATAAAGTGGCATGGCTCTTACGTATTTACATTTCAGCTGCATGTTCACATACTGACTGAATGAGGTTGTCAAACATTCTACTCAGCAATTTAAAACACGGTTTTTCCAAAGGGAATTTCCCACTAATTACAGCTTATTACTATCATGAATGCAATTAGAAAATTATTATCTAAAATGAGTTTGTCCCACTGCTTGCCAACTTTGCCAACCTTAATCATCAATGGTTATTAGCAGAATTTAACTATGGTAAGTCCATTACAGCAACGCCAAAGTCTTACCTCATCAGGACTAGGGATAATATTTACACTGACAACCTGATCACAAAGAACAGACTCTGAATGTATTCTGTTCAAACGACTCCTTAATTCAGCATTCTGGTTGAGAGCCTTAAAATAATAAAATTGAAAATTTAATTTCAATTGCACAAGAATAATAAAAAAGAGAGCCAAGCTATCTTCATATCCTATATCCTGGCCAAAGTATAGTGTTATTATATAATGTATTGGGAAGGATTTATTTTCAAAATTAACATCTCTTTGCTGATCATAAATGCTACTCCCCAAAGATTTCTTTATTTATTCTGCATTATTTGTTCTGCACTATAGTATCAAGACATTTCCCCCCAAGATTTTATTACTGGTGTTATGGCTATGATGTTGAGAATTCCTTGCTAGAAATCCATAGTCCACTTTAGATAAGTCTGAGACCAGGATAAAATATGTGCACCTTTTAAATAAAGCACAGCTTGGAAGGATTAGTGCTAAAAACGGTAAAAATGGTACTCAAATTTTTCCCTGTGGAATATTTTCTTATTCAGAATAATTTCCACACTGCTTTTATACAAGAAAATTCATCAGATTTCTGTATCTGTTTCCTCTGTGAGGAAAGGAGTAAACCATTATTATAAAAACAGCCTATGGAGAATAAGCTATGGAGCCTACTAACTTACTGATCCAACAAAATATGTAAGGAGACATATCAGTTTAGAAATAGTATCTGAAACTGTTTTACATCTCATTATATTTGGCTATAATGACTGAAACCCAACACAAACCTCTTACCCAGAATTCGGCTTACACCGAATTGGCCTGCACACTTATAATGTAGATACTTACTTCCTTGTTTCACTAGTTTATGAAAGAAAAACTAATTTGAAATCCCTTCCATTAAACTCTGTCATCTGATGGGATATTGGCGGCACCCCTTCTCTATAGCTGCCCTAGCCCTTTGGAATAGCCTCCCGAATGAGACTTGAGAAAACCCAACCATTTCATCTGTCAGGGTTCCAACTAATATGGCTTCCATAGCTGACATTACCCTTCTGAAAGGCCATGAAGGCCTGCCTCTTCCTCCAAACATTGGACTGGGGTGGGGGTTTAGTCTGGAGATTGAGAGCTGATTGGTCAGACCCTGGTAGGAAGCTTGCTCTGTTTTTTATTAGTTGTTGGAGTCACCTAGGTTCTCAATGTGAGAAAAGCAGCCCATATGAGTTCAATAAATAAATAAGCATGCATGCATGCATGCATGCATGCATAATTTCCAATGGAAAGAGATCTGAATATATTTTCTTGCTTCAGTAAGCAAAACTTACACTTAAATATAAATAATATATAATAATGACTGCTGTTTTGTAACTCTTTAGTATATCAATACTTATTACTAATATTATCAGTCATAATCTCTTTCCCTCTCCACTCCCTCCCTCCTTCCCCCTCTTTCTTTCTCTCCCACATCAAATCAATCTTGACTCCTGGCGAGTGCCTGAACAAAGGCTTGCAGTTTTCTTGGCAAGATTTAGGAATGGTTTGCCATTGCTATCTTTCTAAGGCTGAGAGTAAGAGACTCACCCAGTTGGCTCTGTGCCTGAGGCAGGATTAGAATTCAACCACTCCATTTCTAGCTTGGTTCTTTAACCACTACACCAGATTGGTTGTCATACTAATATTATCTCATACTATTGATATATATTTGTAACAAAATGAAAATACTCTCCAAATAATCACTAGCTGTTATATAACGGGATAGAAAAAAGCAATCAACTCATCTCCTGAGCTGCCTTGTTTACTATCAATTAGAAAAAACACATTTTAATATTAACTGTTTAATGTTTAAGCTTGATTTATGAAGCTGAATTCTATTCAGCAGCAGAATATGATTCACCGGAACATATCGCAATGAGGGGAAAGCAGAACGGGACCATGGAAATTTTGGCAGACATTTTGGTAATCAAAGAAAGAGAGGAAAGTATAATAAAGAAAAATATGGTTTCATCTGCTAATCCTGGTTCTTTTCTAGTTTTAGAGATGTTATGTTCTTCTACAGAAAGAAACTCATAATAAGAAATGAAAACTAAATGATCAGAGAACCATAAGATGCCAGACTGGAAGCAAAATCCTTTGCCATGTTATTATGATTTTATTTTTAAACTATAATAAAATCATTACATGACAATAAAAATGCTAATCAGGTCACTTAGATGATACTGTGACCAGAGGCAAAAGAATAACATCTTACTAGATATGGATAATTCCATGAAAGGTTTTTTTCTTCCTCACTTCTTCTTTGCCTATTTTCCTCCCTATAGAAATTGTTACCCTAGGAAAGGGCATATTCTAGAATACTGGGTTTCAAGATATCCTAAAAGTACTAATCAATAAACATTGTAAACAATTTCCTCCTCCTTGGGAAGGAAAAAAAGTAACAAAACAGAAGAGGTTATAACCAAAACCTGTATTATTTAATTACCTCATGAAAAAAAATCCAACGAATGAGGCAAGATGATTGCACAACAAAAGCCCTATTTGGAAATATTCTAGAAATTAAAGCTTGACTTCAAGTAGAAAACAGTAACAGTAAAACAAAGATGAAAGAAAAACTGTAGACGTTAACCAACCTAGTACCAACATTAACTTAATTGTGAATTTATATATGGAAGTTATATAGATGTTAAGGCAAAACTGAGGAGAATTATCAATTTGATTGTGTATGCCTTACTTCCACGCAATGGATAATTGGTATTGGTATGGTATTGTATGACATTGTATGGTACGGTATTGTATTGTATGACATTGTATTGTATTGTATTGTATATTGTATTTATTACATTACTTTATTGCAAGTGCAGATTTTATTTAAACAGACTAATCAAAAGGAGGGCCAATAGGAAGTCTACACCTAAATATTTGTGGATTCCTCAATGGTACCTTATCTCTGAAATACTCTCACTTCTTCTTTGCCTATTAGCTCTGAAATGCCCTTCTTAAAAAATGGTTGGCAGATACCTTTGGTATAGTTCCAAGACCAGGTCTCTTGTTCTCCCAGGCAGATAAACACATTTTTGTGAATATTTAACAACTTTTATTGCTACTATTATTACTGTGGTTTAATGCTGATTCCATGCTATAGCAGTTCTTGAGTTATTTTGGTTGTTTTTTTAATATTGGTCGTTTTTTTAAACTACGTTTTATTTCATTCATAGTAAGTGGAATAAAATAGCAATACATAGAATAGTGTTATATATTATGATCTAAATTACAAAAGGAAACAAGGTCATGTTAGGCACTCATACAAAAAATGCTGCTCTCCATAAAGATATCCATTTCAACTGATATTTATATAGGCAGATATCAAATTAATCAAGGCAGGAGTAAGCAACATTAATGCTACAAGCTATTACCAGCATTTTTCAATCTCAAGACCCTTTCTTGTTCTGCAACTAAAATAAGTCAGATTCCCACTGAAAATTGGTAACATAGTTTTCAGACGAAATTGCTGTAAACCTTAGATATAATTTAATTGTAGAGGTTTATTTTTCTTCTCCATTAAAAAAAATGGGAACCATGATTTGTCATATTAGTTTACTTAGCACCACACCCTCCCAGCCTATTAGATTTAAGGGATACCTAGGAAACAGAGTCTATCACATTAACGCTTCTCCATAGCTTCTCCCTTTACAACTTATATACATGTGAATACGAAAAAAGGAGGTTAAAGAAATTTTGAAGTGGAACTCTAGATAGCTGAAAAACAAAATTAAAAATCAGGATAAAGTATAATGTTAATATCAATATGTTTTCTATCAGAAGCAATATTAAATAAACTGATTTATCTTATACAGCAGATTAAAACACTAGGAAGTCAAAGAAATCACAGGCATTCGTTTTTTATTATGTTGCATGGAAACATAAAAATAATGGAAATTATTGCTCGCCCTACTCTGTATTCTATTATCTATTAGAAAGTTAGTATGTGTCATGTGTAATTAGAAACACCCCATCCCCCAAATTATAGTTACTTTCAAAGTCAACATTCATTTTCATATAACCTTACCTGAGAAAGTGATTGTCGGAGACGTATCATCTGTGTGTTGTGTCCTGCGAAATCATGTTCTGTTACCATCTGTTTCAGTTTTTCCTTTTCTATTGCTATACTATTAAACGCAGACTTCAAAAGAGAATGTACTGAAGAAGAAACAAGAATGTCTTTGAAAAACACCCCATTGTTTTTGTATGCAATTATTAAATGTAACCTAAACATTATGCATACAGAAAAGCACTGATGGAAAATGGTACACGGGTAGTTCATGTAATGACCGTTCAAAGTTACAACGGCACTGAAAAAAGTGACATGACCGTTTTTCACACTTAACGACCATTGTACCATCCCCATTGTCACATGATCAAAATTCAGACGGTTGGCAACTGGCCCATATTTATGAAAGTTGCAGCGTTCCAGGGTCATGTTATCTGTTTCTGTGACCTTCTTACAAGCAATGGGGAAGCCACATTCACTTAACAACTGCAATGATTTACTTAACAACTGTTGCAAGAACAGTCATAAAATGTGGAAAAACTCCCTTAAAAAATATTTAATTTAACAACATAAAAGGTGGGCTCAATTGTGGTCGTAACTTGAGGACTATCTATATACAAAACAACCTCTTCATACCTCTTTGGAATATTTTCACAACTATCTCTCCAAACCTGAAAAGGGTTGACAGCATCTCAGATATACACAGCATGAAATAGTAATTTATATTCTGCTGTTGAAAATGTTTCGTCGTACTGTGCTCTCTCGCAGGTCCTAATCATAGACTATTTTGCTTCTGACTTTTACTACAATGACATTCTCAATAGAACAAAGACTTTTTTTAAAATATTTGGATTAATACTGCTGGGAGCACTGGCTGGTTTCAAGAAAACTAGCTGCTTATCTGATGAAAAACATGCAAATCATAACACAACTTTTATGAGGTGTAGCTTTTTACAAGTGTATCTATTTTGCATGTGAACTATAAGGATTCTTTGAAACCAATTCAGGAAGAAAAAGTCTCTTAGAAGAAATCTGATTCCACCTGTTTACATTTTCACAGATGAAATGGCCAAACCAGCAGCAGCGCCCAGTGAGTTATGCATGCACTCACCTTTCTGAGCCATGAGGCAAAACTCTTCCTGAAGTTTTATGTAGTCTGTGGAGCTTTCCAAAGGATCTGATACATGAGTGGGCGGGGTCTGAAATTCGATGTCTGCACAAAGGTTAGGATTAGATGAATGTAGGCGAACAGGAGACATTGTTGTACTGAAAGGAACCTAAATTGAAAATCAACAGATAAATCACACTGACTCCCTGAAAGACCAGAAAAATCTTATAATACCTAAATAATTTCTTACATTATTTTAGGCTTTATTATTGTAAATGTTTACAAAGGGTTTTTTTTTTATTGCCATCCCGGTAGAGGGTCTTTCTGGTTTCTATCGCTAATACAACTCTGCACTTCTATTAACTGAATTGGAAATTACTTTTCAAAGCATCAGATTAGAATTATTTCTTTTTTGTATATCTTATGAAGTTCAAAGCATATCAACACAATTCGTAGCATCCCTCCATCTCTAAATGATGCAGTTTTTGGCTTGAGTATTAATGTATTAGGCCAATGAGCCTATCTTGGTGATTGCTAATTTATCATTCATTTTTGTTCTTTGTTAACTCAAATAAAGTTTCTAAATAGATTGGACTCTTATATTTGTGTGCATGCATATTCTTTTTATATCCATATATATGCACTATCACCATGAAAATGCTCCTTTAACAATTGCTACCATTTTAGCATGTGACCGAAGGTGATTGAAAACTATATCAAGCTATTTTTTTAAAATAGCATTATGATGCTAGTCCTGTTTGGAAATTCATTATTTAGGTATGGATGCATTGTAAAACAATATTTGATACTGTTTTTAAGCAGTATTTTACTATTGTCTTAATAGTATTAATATTATAATAGTATTAATAGTAATAGGACTATCTTAAAACAGAAAACATGCTTTAGATTACTGAAACAATGTTTAAAAAACAAAGTGATTAAAAACAGCACCCTTTTACAAACATTACACAGAAAATGTACTAGATTGTGAGATTCACATAACTGAGTGCTCCATATTTCAGAACCACATCTCATAAAAAATATGGACAAGCAGCATTTATGCAAGTGATTATAGTGTGTGAACTTCCTACAAAATGTGAGTAAGCAAACTATGGAATTCCATCAAAAATCCTCACCTGGAAGCAGTCCAGCACTTTTGTTTATTTTGCAGCGAGTGCCAAAGTTAGGCTCCTTTCTCTCACATCAATGCTGATGCTTTTTGAACATTAATTGAAAAATACTTATGCTACGCAAGGAACAGATACAGTTTTCAACACACACACAGAGCTGACACTTATAATCCACAAAAGCAAAGAGTCTTCTAAAGACAACAAAGTGCAACAAATCAAATATTGGAGGGGAAGGAATAAAATAATGGATTTTAATCAATACCTGCCTGAGTTATTCTGAAAAAGTAGGTAAGTGAATGGTGGCATTTTAGAAATATTATAATTCAGTTAATATGGTTTCAGTACACAAACACTTCAGTAAATTAAAAGAATTTTCCCAAAGAAGAGTTAAGATTAATATAGAAGAAATACATCTACAAATCACATACTATTTAGCTATACTGTTCTGGTATCCCAATCGGTATAATTTTAAAATATACTATAGTATTATAGTATTATATTATAGCATAAAGTATAGCTTTCCCCCAAATTCATGCTAACAAAATTGCTTGAATTCAATCCTCCACAACTTTGTACATGATTGTTTTCAATATCTGGAGGGCAAACTATCCAAACTAGATCAAAAACTATCCTACGTAATGCTTAGAATTAAGATTCTTTGAATATCTCAAAAGGCCCAGTGTAATATGCCATCTCACTTTTTATTATTTTCTAAAATATGTTTGCTGTACATAGAATGTGTATAGTTTTAATACAACACATATGTGCAATTTTGAGATATATTTTAAAACCTATCCTAAATATGCATGCATCTGACATGCTCGTAAAAACAAACACACATAAAAAAACTAAATAATATACATGCTATTCCATGGTATCGATATGCACAATGTAAATAAAGTTAGATATGTAATTAATTTTATTTTAAAATTTGCTCCAAATCAAATTGCTCATGTAATTTAAGGACCAATACTTGGAAAAATATTACAAAATAGGGCTGTGCACACTTTGAACATGATACCAATGGAGTTTGATCTCACACAAGTGCAGCCTCTCTCTGCTGATCATTTAAGGTACCCCATTTAAGTATTTTCTCTATAAACCTGAAAAAGGATGCTGCTGTTTAAGAACTGCAAGAACTTTAATGTGTGGATTCCTTAATTCCTTCACAAGACATCCTAACCGCTTCTTCCCAAGAGCTTTCAAAGCTTGCCCTGCCAACCACAAAAACATATTACATAGTGTTTTGAAACAATCTGAACAACAGCAACATAAAAAGTCATATTACTCTATATTTCAATCAGATTATTTCATTTTCCATACTATTTGAAACTGGACTAAAATAAAATTGTTACCAAGTTTTCAAAACCTGGACTGAAATTCTTATTTAGCTGAACTATAACTCTATTGCATTTCTTTCCTTTAATTATCTAATTATCCTAACTGAACGGTTAAGTTCCATTTAAGCTATTATCTGGAATCCCATTTAAATCAACTCAGTTCCAATATTTAAGCCCAAATCCAGCTGAAACTGAAAAAAACAAGAGGAATTTGCAATGTTATTGTCACATGCGCATAATGGATAATATTCAACTAGGCATATCCTACTGTAAGAACACTTTGCCAATCTTTTCCCTTGGATAGAATACAGAAGAGGAATATATGATTACACTGACAAAGAAAACTAGATACCGTCCTGAGTATTAGCATTGAACTGTAAATCTTTCCAGGGGAGAAATTAAGTAGGATCTTCTCTTTAAAATGGAAGCAGGAAAGTATTGAAAATTCACTTGTATAAATATGAATCGTAGTTTGAATCAACTATGGGGAGGAAAAAAAAACTTATAAGGCTGAGGGCTAGGGCAACACATTTTGCCTTCAAGAGGCTTTGAAAACACTTCTCCAACATGGGGGAAACATCTCTTGCAATGGCTTCCTTTGACGATGATAAGAGACAAGGACAGAAGAATTTCACACGAAGTTAACTCGTTCTCTGGAAACCTCTGGAGAAATTTTTGCCCTCCACAGACCAAATATTCATTTTGTGTATGTTGTTTCGAAAAGCTAGGATCTAAAGAGATGCAACGGTTCAACGAAAAAACTGCTAACATTTTTAAGATTTAAGGTTTTTTTAATCTTGGAAATTTGAAATGAAGATTCATATATTATCCAAGGATCAGAGCACAAGAAAAATGCCACTTATGAAAGCCTCAGTTTGCCAGCAGAGCATACTTAATACATCCAAGGGCACTTTGAATCATACCTGAAAAGATCTAACTAGGCCAGGGAGGAAGCTATATCTACCTTATTTTTAGTTAAATATTTATTTTTTAGCACACATACAACAGATGGTTATAAAGTAAATCTTACATTTGAATACAGATATGAACGTAATTATTAAAAACCAGTTGAATATGACTATACCAAAGCTGACCTCTTTCTAACAAACTAGGCAAGAAGAAGGGAAGGGAATAAATGTTATATAGTATCTACAAACTGGACTAATAATGGAATAAAATTGTTATAGGGTATTTATCCTTTCCTCAAGGCCCATTTTAAATATTTGTTTGCAACATTTATATTTAGCTTTTAATAATTTTTGGGAAAATGACTCATATTTGATAATTTTGTGTTCAGCACCATTCCACTTCTAAATATAGGTAGTCCTCAACTTATGACCACGATTAGCCCAAAATTTCTGTTGCTAAGCAAGACTGTTATTAAGTTAATTTTCCCCCATTTTATGACATAGTTGTTAAGTGAATCGCTGCAGTTGTTAAGTTAATAACATGGATGTTAAGTGAATCTGCCTTCCTCATTGCTTTTGCTTGTCAGAAGATTTCAAATGGTGATCACATGACCTCAGGACACTGCAACTGCCATAAATATATGCCAGTTGCCAAGGGTCCAAATTTTGATCAAATGACCATGGGGATGCTGCAACAGTCATAAGTGTGAAAAACAATCATAAGTCACTCTTCTCAGTGCCAGTGTAACTGCAAATAGTCACTAAACAAATAGTTGTAGGTCTAGGGCTACCTACAATTTTTGATGTATTTGGTCAGCACAATTCCTATTCTTACTTTTTATGTTGAAAAGAATTGTATCAAAGGTAATTTCCTACAAAATAAGTCTTCCTGAACAAGAAGTCCAGTGACATGTGCAATAAACAGGTAGTTCCTCAAAAATGACTTTCTTAAATGTCTTAAGTTTAAAATGTCCTACATATGGAAAGTTAAGGAGGGAGGGACAATTTTAAATTTTTCTTGGCACCAAGCCTAATCACTGCAGTAACTTACTTCATTAGCTGATTTTTAATTCTTATTAATATTGTTATTTTAAATCACTATGTCTTTTGGTAAACATGCATTGCTTTTGTCATTTGTCATATTCTACTGAATTTTCAATTGTCTAATATTCTGTATTACAATGCTCATAATTAAACAAATGTATTTTACATAATAAGATGCTAATTAGCCACACAGTTGTGTTACTTTAAATATCAAAAAATGTCATTATAGAAGAAATCTAAGGCATTCTCATTTTTTGGGCAATTCACATTCATGAACTGTCTGTCCCTTCCTTGGTATTTGTGGGACTTCTATCAAACGTAAATAATTAAATGCCTTCTCTTTGAGTTATTGAATTATGTGTGCACTCTTCTACTTCCCCTTATTCAAATTAACCCAACTTTATTTCATTGATTAATTAATTGTGTGGTTCCCCTTCTATTAGATGTCTTAGTTCTTTAAAAAGAAAAATAATACAATGTTAACAATAATGGTAGCATATATGCAATATAACATAACATGAAGGAATTCCTTAATGGACCTAGTAAAGAAATCTTTTTTTCCATTATAAGAACCAGAATGACTTAACTGAATTGAGAATTAATCAGATTTCACTGAGTTCATTCCAAAATGAGAATCAGAACTTGAATAACCTTTTATTAATATTGATACAGCCTGCAGGGTGGGTGGGTGTTTGCTCATTTGGATTTTTTGCAGAGGAAATTATTTAAAAAAATAAGGATGGTTTAAAAAAATAAACAAACAAATACATTCTGAATATATATATATATATGGGGTATAGTTGATTGAGCAATTATACTAAAACCGTAATAATTCTGATATTAAAACCTTTCTCAGTAAGCATCTGCATTTTAAATATATATTTGTGTGTGTAGTTTTCTAATTATACATGCTATATAAATTTAACTAATTTTTATGAAACTCAATTGTCTGGCTATGTATTTATCTTTTAATTATTGTTTTGGTGGTATTTAAAATCACTATCCAAGAGGAAGCTGAAAAATTTTTTAAAGGAAAAAGAATAGATTTACAAGCTACATAAAATTAAATTAAAATTTCAAGGTAAGCATTAGATAAAGGCTTCATATCAAATGTCAGGTATAATTTCCAAACCATTAATAAGATCAAATCAATAATTAATTGAAATGGCCAATATATCATATTAGAATGAACATTTCCATCAAGTCTTAAACGTCTATCCGCATTGAACAATTCAAGCAGAAACAAATGTATTAAAGCTTCTGGTTAAGAGAAACCCAAATTCTGAATGTGTTACAAGTCTATATATAAAATCATTATTTATAAATGTTTCCTAGTTTATGTTTGACTTGCTTTTTAGGTATGAAGCCTCTGTATTTTCCCACAACTCTGCCATTCTTCTAGAGAGGAAAATAAATGTGGTGATTTGGTACTTTTAAAGCCTTTCTTTCTGTTTAGCTCACAGAATTCACTAACAGAAAAGGAGCACATAGTCTGGGGTAACAAAGCCTAGGGGGCCTTCCAAAGTCTTGGGAGCAGCCCTTCCAATTGTTGCTCCTAATTACAACTTTTGCACATGTCACAGAAAAATACTAAACACATGAGGATGGAGTATATTCGTTAACTTAGTTTACATTTAATTTAAACCAACATCTTTCTTTCCTTCACTCCAGCCATTGGTCAATTTGACCCCTGTGTTGGAGGGTGCTGTCTAAAATGCCACTCAAAGGCTAAGTGGGCCCCCAACTAAAAAAAATCTGACGCATCCCAGCGCATAGGTGGCCATGCAGAAAAAGAGTTAATTTCTGTTATGGGAGAGGAGAGTGAGAGGGAAGAAGCCAAGCTACTTTTCACCAATATTAATAGCCATGGTACTGTTAATAATTCCTGGCAGTGTTACGTATGTAATGCTTTACATACTGTTCATAACGAGCAACACCATGACTATAAAACATAAAAAGAATTTAGCTCAGAAAGTAGAAATACAACCACTTAGGCAAGAAATAGCTATATAAACAATAAAATTTACAGTCCAATCAAACTGAAGGCTTTTTGCTAGAACCACACTTTCTCTCTCCAAAGTTGACAGGATCTAAAGTCCATGAAGTTTGGTTAGATTTTGTAGGGTGCTTAAAAACACTTCTGTAAATTCCTATAAATCAGAGCTTTATGAGCCCATTTATATTTATATATAAATATACTGTAAATGTTTGTATTCTGCCACCATCCCCCTTATGTGACAGCTCTATTTTTCCAACATCGCCCTCTAAACTTCCCCAGGGGACCAGCCTCTGAAGGGCTCCAAGCTCTCCATATGGTAAGTACATGTTCAAGGTATACAGTTTCTCATCTTTAAAACTGGAGGTGCCTTGACTGAGGAGTCCACTCACTGTTGTAGCCACTGCTGCTGCTAGTCTCTGCCGGCGCCGTGCAGTACCGAACTGGCCCTTCAGCGCAGACCCTTCCTGACAGGGAACATGAAAAGAACAGGGAAGCAAAAAGAAGGAAGAAGAATGATGGAAGGTAAGAAGGAGATAGATGATCAAAGAAAGGAAGGGTTGATTTTTAATGGAATTTTCTTCCTAAAAATGCCAAATTCCATAACTTTGAACCTAAACAGAGCCTATCTTATCCTACATTTACTGTATGTGTGAGGAAAGGGAAGTTATTTTTTTCCGTCAGGTAAGATAATTAAACGAAAGGAAAATGTATTGCTTGTGTCTGGTCAGTTAAGAAGTAGGTAAACAAACTATCACATCTAGCTATAATTCAATATTGCCACTCTATGAGAGATCATCAGAATTTATCATAGGTCACAGTAGTAAAGAATATTTTGGTAGAGAAGAGCGTGCGTTGTTTTGTCACTGAATCATATGCAATAGAAATTCCGAATATTTGTTATGCAGCTTTCTCAGTACCATCTGACTGTGGTCAACTATGATTTTCTGTATGTCTAATCATTTTTCATGAAAATAATTTTTTAAAAACCAAGTATGGGATGAAAAGACAACAGAAAACTAAAAATGTAACATTCAGATGATTTACTTTCTATTTCTAATACAATCACCTGGAATGCTGCTTTATGCTTTACAGGTTAGCAGGATGGCTATAAGAAATGGGTCAAAAAGCAAAGATAGCAGCCACTATCATGCAATTGAAACATTGCCCTTTTTACATGTATCGTAAGGACTTTGAGTGTATGGTCATGGCAGACATCAAGACTTTTTGACCGCTCTGCAGACTTCCTGCAAATTAGCTAGGCAAAGAAAACTCATATGTTAAGTTTTTACAAACTGGCTATTTTCTACAATCAACCTTCTATAGATTTTTGCATTATTAACCTATCTGTTCATTTCCTTTCAAAACTATTCTGCATCCCCCATCCCCAAATAAGATCAAATGTTAAATAACTTGTGTATTTCATCTACCAAAGGAGCGATGACCATCTTTCAATATTCCATCTAAGATCTACTGTAAAATTACCATTCCACAGCATGCAGCAAACAGTAGTTTTGCAGGATTATAACCAATTCTTTTTAAGAGCCACACCACAACTTTGCATGTCCAACTGATAATAAGTAGGATACATAACATATTCCTACTTGGATAGGAAGGCTTCCCCTCTGCCCTTGAACCTTGTTGAAGTTAATTACATTTTTTTTTCAATCCAGAAAAAGGAAGTAAGATTTAAGGTTGTACAAATCTTTGTTACGATCCTTCTGCACAATTATTTCATTTTATTCCTGGACTATATGTAATATGAAACAAACAGACTTCTATCCCTACATCGGATGTTTCCTTTCAGCATCGCTTGTCTCTGCTACTTTATCCCTGTAGGTTCTCAACAATAAAGCACTGTTTAACTGAAATAGAGTAGAGTTAAGAATCAGAAGTAACTGATGGAGGTTGTGGGAAAACTCTGGATACAGCTAAAACTGATATTCAGAACAATTTAGTACTATATTTTAGGTAATGAGAGCAGAAAAGGAGAACAGAAAAGAGAGAAAAGATTCACTTCCATTTTATACCAGATACGATTTAAACAGAAGCTTAATTATATCTAGGAATCTTTCTATTATGAGCCACCCAAGAGAACTAGTCTATTACAATAGGAGAATTTTGGAATTCTTTTTTTTTAGAAGTCACATATCCAAAAATAACTGCATATAGCTTCTAATATATTTTTCCTATTTCAAATGGTCTTCATAATTTAGCATATAAAAAAATGTATAGTAAATAAGTTAAAGGTAGAGGTAAATGTTTCTCCTGTCCACTTGTGTCAAATCCTAGGAGGCTATGCTCATCTCCAATTCTTAGCTGAGGGAATCAAAACTGTCTAAAGACATTTCCATGGTCATGTGGCCAGCATGACTATATGCTGAGGTGCATGGAACGCTATTACCTTCTCACCAAAATGATGTCTATTAATCTACTTGTATTTCAATTTCAATTTCAAATTTATTGGTCACATACACAGTCATACATGGTACGATATGCAGTGAAATGCTTACACAAAAAAATGCTTACGCAAAAAAAAAGTATTTGCATGCTTTTGAATTGATAACTCAGCAGGAACTGGGGCAAGGACAGGAGCTCACCCCGTTCTGCAGCACTGGGGTCTCAAAACCTGGCTGTCAGCTTTTCTATCAGGACTCTTTTCACTAAACTGGACACAGGGGGGGCAGCACATGAGGCACCTGGCCCGCAGACCTCGAGTTTGACAGCCCTAACTAAGCCAATGCACCCCCAGTCAATATATTATTAAATCAGAACAATCTCGCAAAATTAACATATCACACATTCATTCATTCATTCAGTCATTCATTCATTCATTCATTTATTTATTTTTGCGCATGGCTATCATACATGGACTATTAATATAAATTAACATTTCATCTTGATTAGCAAAACCCAATAAAATATAAATGTTAAAAAGATCTATGTTCAAATTCCAATGTCTAGGCCACGTAACCATTGAAGTGCAGTGTCGCTTATATTTTTTTTAAAAAATCAGACACTGGACAGGTTTATGCCCTCAGCTTATAGCCAGTCACGATGTGATCTATAGTTTAACTTGGGACCCCACAATCACAGTGAGGGGAGGATACTATGCCCCATTATACAGAGCATCATCTCTATATTAAAAATAGAGGAGTAAAATCAAAATTTGAATCCAGACTTTCAGACCAATCCTTATTAATCATATATCAGTAAAATATCAATTTATACAAAACTATGTTTTAGAATGCGGCAATATTTATTTCTATTTTGTTGTTTAATTTTGGTGATTTGATAGAAAAACTATCTTTCAAACTTTGACTGTTATTCTAAAATCTTTCCACATAATTTCAAAAAATTACATTAATCCCGAAATGTGCACATTCTATAGTCCTCTGAATTATACCTTCTATTTGGGAAAATTATAATAAAGAGGTCCCAAAGCAATCTAAACCATTGTGAAACTCAAGGCCCGCAAGCTGGATCTGGCACATGGGGTACTTAAATCAGTTCCACGGGACCGGCCTGGAAATAGTAAAGGACCATCCTGCAATGCCTCTGGCAGCGAAAATGGGGTGCGGGGGGCACATGCACCCCCCCCATGCCATTTTGGCCAACAAAGTGCTGCAGGAGGCCATCCAGGCCGAAAATGGGGCATGGGGAGCTGCATGCGGCCTTCCCCACACCCTGTTTTGGCTGGCAGGGTGCTGCAGGTGGTGTCTGTGTTGTCTCTCTCCCCCTGCCCATTGTAGGAGAACTACAATGCTGATCGGACCCTCGAAGAAATCCAGTTTGGCACCCCTGATCTAAACAGAATTTTTGAAAGCATGGAATAATTTTAGAAAAAACAGCTCCATAACTGAAGTCCTGCACTTAGACAAGAAAAACTAAATACACAGTTATAGAATAGAATAAGCAGTAGCAATAGTTATAGCACTTAGACTTTACACCCTCTCTAAGCAGTTTACAGAGTCAGCATATTGCCCCCAATAATCTGGGTCCTCATTTAACAACCTCGGAAGGATAAAAGGCTGAGTCGAGAATCAAACTGCTGAACTACTGGCAGCCTGCAGTCAGCAGAAGTAGTCTGTAATGTGCAATACTGCATTCTAACCACAGTGCCACCATGCCACCACCAGTATCTGGCCCAATAATAGTAACTGTTGAGAAGGATCTGTGTGTCCAAGCAAAACATTATATAACTGTGTGCCAGCAGTGTGCTACAGCTGCCAAAAAAGCCAATGCAGTCCTAGACAGAGGAACAATATCAAGATCATGAGGTAAAACAGCCTAAATTTGCTTTCCTCACACAAGACATTAACTGAGATATATAACAAATCCACTGCTATATAAATACGTCATGCAAAGCATACTACAAACACAAAGATTGTTTGAAGACAGTGCTACACCCTCCATATGTAAAAAAAAACCCTGTTCTTCAATGCATTTTATTTATTACAGAAACATAATTCAAGTAGAAAATCATCTGTCCCAAACTTGAATCTTCCAATGGTGCACTTATCCTAATTGCTAGTGAGTTCATCTAAATGAGTCCTCTTCTCCTTCCTTCCATCTTTCTCAGCATTAGGACATATCCAGAAAGCTAGGTCTCTGCATGTGTCCAAAATAGAATAATTTGAATCTGGTCATTAATGCCCCAAATGAGAACTGTGGATTGATTTGTTCAACAAACCACTGATATATTTTCTTCACTGTCCATAGCATTCCTGGAATCTTCTCTGACATCAAACTTCAAAAGTGACCATGGAACTTTATATCCTGATTCTTCAAAGTCTAACTTTCATTTCCATAGAGCATTACCAAGAATACCATGGCTTGCACAATTCTGATCTTTGAGGGTTATAGGCACATTGCAAAATTTCAATATTTTTTTCCAAGGCCTTCATAGCTGCTCTACCAAGGGCTACTTTGCAGCATCATTCTTTATTGCTTCTTGTTCCTTTACATTGATGATTGATCCTAAAAGGCAAGAGCTGTCTGCTATTTTGATATCTTCACCATCAATTCTAAGGTTGGTTGTGCTAAGATTGATTGTTCTACCTGTTGTCATTTAGTTTAATCCCATTTTTCCATTGTGTCTTTGATTTTTAGTACTAGTCTTCAGCCCTTTGCATTTTTGCTATCAGGGTAGTATCAACAACATAGCACTACTATTGATATTTTTCCTCCAATTTAAAATCATGACATACTTCAATCCATCCTTCCTTATTATATATTCAATATATAGGTTGAATAAATAAGGGGAAAGAGCATAGTCTTGATTTATTCCTTTGCTAATCTTGAGACAGTCTGTTTCTCCATGTTCTTTCTGCACTATGGCTTCCTGATCTGTATATGTTTTTCATATTTACATAAAGTAATAATCTTTGGCTTGTTCTCTAGTTGTCTATTTCCATTGTTTTTGGAAAGTCAATCAAGGATTCTCATGAAGCTCTTCTCAATGACTGATAAAAGTCCTAAATTTCAATGGCTTTTGCATTTGCAACTACTGACGTTTTCCAAAGTAGTGATTTTAATCGCTCATTTGCATGCTATGGAAACATCCTCTGACTGCCAAATAATGGGAAACAGTGAATGTAGTTATTGAATTACATATCTACCAACTTTGAATATCTTGGCTCTAATTCCATTCATTCCAGTCATTTTACCATTTTTGAATATATTTAATGCTGTTTTTCATTAAATCCAGCATCCAAGACCTGATTTTGTGGTGCTTCAGTGAGCACTGCACATATTGGTATCCTGCAAAACCTCATGTTTGTATAGTTGATAGGGAAAATTATCTCAATCTTTGAAACTGTTCATTTGAAAAGTCTATACATTTCCCATCTCATATATATAGTAGTCTTTTCACTACTTGTTGATTTCCCATCCTACATTAAGGCATCTAGAAAAACAAAACTTCGGGTATCTATACAAGGATGGTTTCTGATACAGTATCTCTTTTGAGTAGATAAACCTTGCACACTGCTGCTGCATGTAACTTCTCTGTATGGCAATTAAATATGATTTCCCAAAATATATTTGCACACAAACTACACACAAATATTCAACATGTAACTTATGGATAGTGTTTTGATAACAAGGAATCATATAGCTTCTGCACAATCTATTTAGCTCTCTCTCTTTGTCATTTAAGAACCTCATAGGAGAAATGATATGGTTACCAGATCAAGGCTGTAAAATCCAAAGAACCACTAGATGGAAATAACAACTGCAACAAGGTCTGGCAGTTGTAAGAATTACAAAAATAATTTGAGCAGCAGACCTTAATTTTCAATTTTTAAAAAGCTATCAACAAATAAATATCCAGTATTTCAAATTCAAGTTAATTTTATGTTTTATGTTTTATTTTAAACAAATACTTAACCAAACCATAATTAAAACATAGGGAACTCAGTACCTGAAGCTGTATTTTAGCATCTTTGCTCACACTTTTTGTTCTCCATCTTCTGGTGACACGCTTGTCTTTCTTATCTACACTGTTAGCCTAT
The DNA here is from genome assembly GCA_017656035.1 of Myanophis thanlyinensis. Lineage (NCBI taxonomy): Eukaryota > Metazoa > Chordata > Lepidosauria > Squamata > Homalopsidae > Myanophis > Myanophis thanlyinensis. The sequence continues at coordinate 1,934 of JAEANM010002696.1, read as the reverse complement.
GTTATAAAATAATTAAAGTAATAAAGCATTGGGTTAAAGCTGACAAAGCTGACATGGACAATACTGCAAAAGTTAGTAACAAACATCAAGCATTAGTTGACTGCCAAACATAAGCAAAGTGCTAATCTATACATTATGGTACAGATAAAGCAAACATGCCATTAAATACAGTTTCAAAAATGAAAAATTGCACAACAATTCTTCAACCATTTATGATGAAGAATTCTTTCTAAAATTTGCTAATTATAATTCCATTTTTCTTTTCAGAACAGTTAACACAAAGAACAAAGAACAAAGGAGTAACTTAAAATTAAATTTAGAACAAAGTATGCAATTTAGGCTTAAAAATATTTCAGTTGACACTCATTAGAGAACCTGACAGTAATAATGAATAATTCTGCACCACCTTGTGTCATACTAGAAGTTCATATACTGACAATGATATGGCTGTTAGCAGAGAATGTTCATACAAAATATTTCAAATGCAAAATAGGTAGTATAAGAAGCATTATTTTAATAATTTTAAAAATCAATTTTATTTACCTGCATATCAGTGAAGCTAGGAGCTGACTGAGTTCTCTGAAGTATTTCTAAGTTTTGAAGAATTTTACTGAGTTTTACAAGATTTGATTGACAATGTGCAAGATCTGACAAAAAAAAACAGATTTAAAACAACAAAAACTTACTTTGATTAAGATTTTATTTGCTAGAGGAACACAAGAGAACTTACTGAAATGATGACATCTGAAAACCCCATTCCGCTCTAGCGTTCCATAAAGGAAACAAGATGATCACACGGTAAAAATCCATAAAGTTCATGCCACATTATGCTAACAGATTTTGGGCTCTATTCCACACAGCTGATAAAATTTCTTCCTGCATGTCCCCAAACCTTCTCAGAATTAACTTCACAGACTGGTAGATACTGTATCATGATGGCAAATTATTCTATATGCAGAACAGAACAATTTATGTGCTAATGAGAAGACCCATTGAAAAAAACTGCCTGGAAACACTCAAGAGTTTTGAGAAGGTTTTTATTCTTTTATTCTTCTAACTTCTTAAACTATATTTTAAAGAAAATAATGGGAGCATCCTAAAATTCATTTTGGGTTATCTTTAATCCCCATAATTATTATTTCTGATAACTTATTAAATGGTAACTATTTTAAAAATTGAAAAGGATACATTGAAGTATACGTAAAATACATTATTATTACCTACAATATATAGAAACTACAGAATTTTCAGCTCTGTATTATAGAGATATATATTACATAGGAAATATTTGTTAAGTAGAAGTTGAGTATTTTTACTATAAAATATACTAACATAAGGGAAAACTTTTGATTAGTCCTGACAATCTGCAGGTTGATGGTTCTTGGAAAAATGGCATATAATTAAAAAGAGGCAGCTTCATTTTAAGTACAGCCAAGGCAGAATTCCTATATTGTTTTGCTATATGACATACGATAAGTACATTTCCATCATGGCTTCAAACTATGTTCTGCATATAGCTCTATCAGTAGCAGTGAAGATTAAAGGAAGGAGGTGCTGACCTTCTGCACACTTATCCATCTCTTCTGATTCTTGCAACCAAGCAACTACTTTACTTTGGCCAGTAGTACACGTTTCAGGTAGACTGCTACTGCAAGGGATAGATGGTTGCCAGGGGAAATTATTCTGAGAGACCTAAAGAAAGATATAACCACATATATGCATATATCTGTGAGAATTCTGGGAGAAAAACTGCCTGTGGTAAAAATAAAAGTGATAATTGTTATTCTCTTCTTTAAAAACTGAAGCATGTACAGTGGGGCAAAAAAGTATCTAGTCAGCCACCAATTGTGCAATTTATCCCACTTAAAAAGATGAGAGAGGCCTGTAATTGGCATCATAGGTAGACCTCAACTATGAGAGACAAAATGAGAAAA
>JAEANM010002695.1:0-23907 GCA_017656035.1 Myanophis thanlyinensis | reverse complement strand
CTTCTTTCTCTCCATTCCTTCCTTCTCCTCCTTCCAGCCTTCCTTCCGAGTGGCGGGGCAGGGAGAGAGCGGCGGGGCGGGGGCAGCCCGGCAGGCCAGCACTCCCGGCCAGTCTCTGTGACTGCGGCCGGCCTCGGCTGGGGGTGGGGAGAGAGCGGCGGGGCGGGGGCAGCCCAGCAGGCCAGCACTCCGGCCTCATATCCGCCTCCTCCTCCTCAGGCCAGGGCGGACAGAGCGCATGCTTGCGCTGGCAATCCCGCCACTTTCCACAACAAGCATGCGCTCTGTCCACCCACCCCCAAGCAGAGCGGACGGTCTGCTGGAGGAGAGGGGGGGAAAGAGGAGGGGGAACGGCTTGGACATCATGGGCCAGGTAAATGCACTCTGCATGCGTCCCACGGGCCGTAGTTTGAGGTTTAAACCAATCATGTCTAGTTTGATCAAGTGATCACATAATTGCTTGATCCTCCACATTATTTCTAAAACTACAGCAATCATATTTTACAGAATTTCTAAAAAATGTTTGTCTGTTTACTTTGCTTCCAGGTCATGAATTGAATACTATTTCTGGCTGTAGCCTTATTTAGTTTTACCTCTGTACAATATGTTCTGCTTCTTATAAAGATTGTTTAATTTAGGTTTAATTTAGCTGATAGGTATTTTTATGTTATTTTGGTCTTTGCCGCTTTTTTATTTTCATCCTTATCCTTAATTAGCAACTTATAAAAGTTAATTCTTATTTTCCAAAGTTTGCTTAAAAACATGTTGTCTCTTTTACCAGGCAGCTGTGATGAGTAAACGAACACTGAGAATAGCACATATAAATAAACATTGTCTCATTTTAACTCAGATTTGGGCTTTGAGATTCTCTTCCCACCACCTTATTTTCTCCTTAAAATTTAATCCCATCGGAAAGTGTGCTTATTTTGTATGCTGGGTATCATTTCAAGCCATGCTCATGTTGTAGGTTAGCCTAACAATTTCCAGATAGACAGAGCATGTTTCATTTTTGGAGAATATTTGCATGAGGGCCAGTGTTTTCTGTCCAAAGAATTATGCGCTTGATGATGCTGAATGAAATTTGCCCAAGTGCAGATGGTCCATTCAGTCCTGCTCTACCCTCTTCTTTGTTTTTTTAACCTCCCAAACAAACCAAAACATCTGTCTATGTCTTTTCGAAAGAGCAAAGTAGCCTGGGAAGGATCAAACACTTAAGACCTATGGAGCAAACAGATGGACTCACTCACAATAGAATATCTGAATCACTGCCTGCACACATTCTGATACATTGCCAAATAACACTCAGCAAAAATAGGGAATTAGTATGGAATGAGAAAATATACCACTGCATCCAAAAGAATATATCCTCATGGACTTTAGTTTTTACCCTCATTCCTGGAAGGGGATGGGGGCGGAAGCCAAATAACTTTTTTACCATTATTAGAATGAAAAATAGTGCATTCTTGGTGCACTGTTACTTTATTTTTGTTCGGAAAGTAATAAAATAACATTTACTTGGCAAACAAAACCAATCAGGTTGTCCATGAGGGGTTACTACGTTGTAACACCGCAACAACACATTTTGTGACATTATAAGAGTGTCCCAATTGTTTTGTGGAAATTAATTTTTACAAAGAAAAAGTCAACAATGGCATTTCAAAGGGTCGGGATCTGGAATAGACAACAGCAATGGAAAGAGCTTGGCGTATATGAGAAGTAAATTAAATGTCTAGCAAAAAAAAATGTTTCTTAGCTTTTGTGATCTGAATGATTGAATATTCTATGGAGTTTCAAATCAGATACTTTCTACTCAGAATGTTTAGGGGAACTAGCCATCAGGAAATTTTATAAAGCAATCTTCCCCGATTCATTAAATCCAGAATAACTATTTAGAGGACTGGAATAACAACATCTATATTTAATCATAGAATTAAGGAGTTTTGGAAGTTTTATAAATAGTTGTTCAATCTTTTCTTGAAAATCTCCAGCACTGGAGTGCCTACAACGCCAGGAGGCCAGATTAATCATTTTCATTGTCAGTAAATCCCTCGTTTCCAGGCTGGATCTGTTGAGTTTCCATCAGTTGTTTTAGTTCTGCCCTCAGGTCAGTGGTGGAATTCAATATTTTTTTACTACAGGTTCTGTGGGCGTGGCTTGGAGGGTGTGGCTTGGGGGTGTCATGTGATTGGATGGGCAGTTTCTGTAAGGGCAATAAAGATTAGGCTAGAAACAACACCAGAATGTTTTTTCCTGCCTTCCTTACAGGATTAACTCTGTAAAGTGGGGAAAAAACAAAAGGAGATTTCTTCTAACAACCGGTTTTCCGAACTGCTTAAAAATTTACTACCGGTTCTAGCGAACCTGCTAGAACCTTCTGAATTTCACCTCTGCCTCAGGTGCTATGGAGAATAAATTGACTCCCTCTTCTCTCTAACAGCCCTTTAACTATTGGAAGATGTATTGGAAGATGGCTTTCATGACTCTCCTAAGCCTTCTCTTCATTAAGCTAAACATATATAGTTCTTAGCCATTCATCATATGATTTAACTTCTCTACTCTTTAACATCTTTGCTGCTCTTCCCTGCACTCTTTCCAGGGCCTCAACATTTTTTTTTTATTTCTTTTGCATCATGGTGATCAGAACTGTATGCAGTTTTCCAAGTGTGGTCTTACCAATACAGCATAAAGCCTTGGCTTTTTAGCAGCTGCAGCACACAGCTGATGTATACTTAAGTGGTATTCCACTAGGAAACCTAGATTCCTCTCAAAGGCATTACTATTGAGTCAAATATAGCTCTCCTGTACTTGTACATATGCATCTTGTTGGATAGGATCTAATGTTCAAGTCTGTCAAGATCCTTCTGAATCTTAAGTCTGTGTTCCAAAGTGTTAGCAATTCCCCACATACTTGGAGAGCAAAACATGAATTCTTTAAAAACAAAGGATAAATAATATACAAGACATTTAATAGTGTTCATGGGATCTGAATTTCTGTTCTGGAACAAAGTTGCTTGATAATATTACTCTATTGTGTGTCTTGAAAATTGTTTTTTTTTTGCTTGTTTTGTTTTTTTGTTGAGGAATGCTTGGCCTCTGGTGGCTACATAAGTCCATGTAGTTTTCTTAGAGTACATTAGTATGTAATTTACTCCTGCCTTTTTTCCCAGGGCTGAGAAAGAATGACTGGTTTCCATGTTTAAGAATTTACAATCTCCCAATGTCTAGTTTACTACTTTTAACCACTAGGGCAAACTGGTTCTCATCTTCAAGATTTCACAAACTTAAAATAGTTTCATCAGCACCTAAGTCTCAAAGTGAAGGTTTCTTGTAGGAACACATAATAGTAAGAAAGTATAAGTTATCAAAAGCCTGAAAGATCCCATCTCATTTCTATTTCTCTAAAGGAAAATAAATTCTGGGAGAAGAAAATGTACAATGCTTATACATACTCAGTAAATCAGTGGGTAAAATAAGCACTAAATCACACTATGTTTTGTTGTGTTTAACAAAACACATACAAAACATAGTGTGATTTAGTGCTTATCACTAACACTATTAAACACATTAACACTAGAAACTTGGTTAGTTAAAAACAAATGTAACTGCAATTATGAAGTTCCTGAGACAAGTGAAAAATTCTATTAGCATGTAATTCTATTATCATGATGTATCTCATCTGGCTTCATCATAGTATTTGTTGCCCCCTTTAGTGTGGTATAGAAAATTTCTTGACAGAGAAACAATACAACAACCCTAATTCTGGTATTAGACTCGGAGGTTATATGTATGCATTGCAGTTCATTCTTTTAACTTTATTTGTTGATTATTTGTTTGTTCTTTATTTATTTGTAGATTACACAACATTAGAACTTCTTTAAGATTAGAGGGTTCCCTTTTTAACGCTCCAGTAGATTTCTGGCATTGCTGTATACAATCTGCATGTAAATGCTCACCACAAGTCACTTACAAATTGATTCAATTAGAATTGCACAACAGTTGACAAGAACAAACTGCTGTTTGGTTAGGATTATTTGGACTGATGTTCTTTAAGTAGGCAGAACTCAAAAGCCTATAATACATACATTTTGAAGAGCTATCAGAAATAATATGTTACTATTTTGGAAGCTAGGATTGCCCTCACCAATTCCCCTCCTCCATAAAAAACCCCAGGATAAATAAACAAGGGATTTGTGGTTGTTGTTTGTTCCTTCAAAGCTTAGCAGACAAATGTGCAGCCCTAAAACTTATTCTATTTTGCTGTATCAGATTCTATCTTTAATCACATTTATATTTTCTCAGATGATTTTTGCTAATGAATAAGCCAAAATCTAAGCACGAATCCTCTGAAGATTTCTAACACCGCCCCCCTACACCCCATACACACACACCACCATTTTAAACTCATTAAAATACTTAGGGTAGTTTTTAAACAGCCCTAAAATATTTAAATAAGATTGTTAAAATGCATATTTTTTTCCTTATTTAAATCAGAACAAAAATAAAATGCAGTAAACCACATGTTACATTTAGAGTAAAACACTTGGAAAAAAATAGAAGATCTGTAGTTTCAAATAAAATTTAAGATTAGCCAATGGATTTTTCAGGGAAAACTAATACACATTTGAATCATAAAGTATTATAATAATGTCTTGATCCAAATGCAAAGCTAATGGAAGAAAAACCCACTGAATTTATTTTAGCCACAGATAAAGACAGGAACTTTAAAAAGCAAAAAAGACTAGGGGTCAGAGGTAGCTGTAATTTTCCATCTCATATAGAATATATTCTTCTTTAGACACAGACTGAATGCTAAATTTGGGTATGTTTTGTATGCTTATTTAGTAGTACACGCCATATGAAGGATTTTTGGTCATAAGGGAAAAAAATCCAGCTGTTTTTGAAGAAAAAAAATCATTAGATCAGGAGGAAGCAATATGATATCCTTGAGTATCATTATAGCAGCAGGTAGCATTCTGTCCCACTTAGCTTTAATTGAATATTACTCTAATGTTTTAAAAAATAATTAAAAAGCTGACATACTATAAAGCTAAGCATCGGTCTTCACCATATTATTGTTTTCAATATCTCTGCACTTACATTGTACCTTTCATATTCATATTTATTTAAGCATATACTGTACTTTTCTATAGAAATAACAATGGTAACTTGTTACAACACAATACTTTATTTGTAAATATACTCATCTGTACTAATCCATCATGGTATCATCAAAGGACAAGGTCAGTTATATTTATATTATATATATTAAAATTATATATATATACTAAAATTAATTACATTCCTTTTCATAGCATACCCTCACATGCTCTCAAAGTTTCAGATATATCCAGCAGTTCCTAAAAGTTGCTCAAACCCAATTAAGCTAAAACCTTACATAATATTTTAGAAGATAAAGCAATGGAGTTCCAAGTTTATAAAATTACCCTTTCTGCCACTTATAAAAGTTCTAGGGATAGTAACTGGAGCTTCCTTACATAATTACAATACCAAGGAGATTTTGGAAATGCTTAGAAGTCTCTTCCACTGTTCCTTGGAGCTACACAGTACCGAGTTAAGGCAGCAAAGTGATATGCCTCATTGAGATAACATGTATTCCTTCTCTTTAATGGATTACTTGAAGGCTAACATCAATCTTTCAAGTCTGAAAGCACTTCCCTTCTTTTACTTTACTAAACTAAGTATGTGGTACTTAGTATGTTCTGGTCATCAGCAGTGTTGAAGTTAAATGAAGTTAAATCAGCAATGCGATTTAATGTTACCTCTACTGCATGAAGCAAGATTCAGTCCACCATAGATAGGTCTAATGGCTGTTATGGGAAATTCTGGAACCAAAGTCCATACTTCTGGTAATTGGCAAAGGCTGACCTACAGTATCCCAGAGGCTTGCTTCTTAATCCATCCATTGTACCCAGTTTAATAGAGGTTGAAAAAAGTCACTTCAAACCAGAACCAATGAACTATTATAAAATTCAATCAAAATTATAAATGAAAACAGCTTCTTGTGGGAAGATTTTACTAAGGAATCTAGTATGTTATACTTTATTATTTTGAAGCAGGTCAGTTGAACCTGCATACAAAAGATTTGCCATTCGATCAGCGATTACTCACAAAAATTAAATTCATTCATATCAATGGTTAATTTTAATGTCTTTCCAACTCTTCCACTTAAGATTCCACATAAGGAATATTTGAGCCTTTATGGCTCAGGGGCAATCAGAATATTTGAATATATTTTTTGTCTGTTATAAATGTTTTGGAGACCTTTGTAGTATTTCACTAAGCTCTTTTTAGTAAAATTGCCATGTTCCCCAGATTAATTTTGGACATGACTCGTAGTTCATGACACATAGTTTAGCAGTACTTAGACTTTAGTACATTTTCCATTTTGCAGAATGAGACAAGTGACACCAAGGATATGTCAGTATAATTGGTACTTCAGTCATCCTGCCAGTCATAGTCATAATTCTCCAATCCCTTTATGTTGCTGCCTATTTTTTTGTGTTCTGCATCATTGTTTGGGCTTTGGTAGAGTTATTGGCCTTAGCTGTAATAAAAATGTTACAAAACCTTTGGATTAAAAAATTAAACTCAACATGGTTACAGAATGGTTGAAATTAAACATTCAAGTTAAATGTTTAATGGCTACTTATACTGAGCAAACAAATCCAGAAGATGTAGAATTGAAAGCCAGGGTTTGTCCTCCCATGACCCTTTTAACTTTAATTCTTCTATCCTTGCCTTAATTACCTTCTTTTGGTGAAATGAAATATTTTTATATAGTTTTTATGTCCCAGAGTAAGAGTGAGATGAGCAAGATTATTTATATATCAAAATATTATATAAATAAAATAAATAAGGGACTATATTTGAAGCTCAGGGTTGAAATGAGTGGTCCTTGGGCTCTCAGACATTAATTAATTAATTAATTAATTAATTAATTAATAATATCATCATCATCATCATCATCATCACATAAGGTCAAATTATGTCAATATAAGTGAAAAACAGTCAGCATTTCCTAGAGAAGGAAACACAGATGGTTACATTTCTACAAAGTAAGTATCCTGTTCATCACCATTCAAATTTCCAATTCATTTATTTCTTAGGGAAAAAGCTATAATAGCTACAAATTTGTGGTATAGATATCATAAGGACAGGGAAGAAAATGTAAAATGATACAGTAAAAAAAGTATCATGAAGTTTATAAAGTAGGTAATTTAAGTTAAACAGTTCATTAATCAATTGCACTTACAGGCTATATCAACAAGATTAGACTACATGGTGAAGGAATGTTTTTCCTTCCCTAACTTCATTAAAACCCAGCCTTTCTAATGCTAAATTCCCTTTGCTACGCCACTTGAATAGAAGTTCGTACTACTAGAGGGCATCTAATTAGTTTCAGCCTTGCACTTTTCCCAACAAAGATTGTTATAGAAAAACAAAACCCACTAAAAGTTTTTGGTAGTATGATTTTGATTTTTCTTTGGCAAAATTGCTTGGGACATCTTATCATATTTCATTTCACATTTTTAGTCTCAAATAGATAATCATAATTCAACAATCAAATGATAAAAGGATACACTCTTCTTTACCAATGCCATTCATCACTGAATTAAGACTTGCTCAGATTATAATGGCCCATTTGAAGTGGGCCAGTTCAAAAAGCTCTTTTGTGTCTTTCAGGTCGGTCCTTAATCTGAATAGCCCTGTTCACTGATTTGACTTTCCATCATGTTACAAAGAAAGAGATGCTTCAGATGACCAGCTGTTGCATCTTTCTTCTCTTCCTTTCATGATATTTTTATTTAGAAAGACAACAGGCCCAATTTATTACAGGGTTTATGTGAGAAATATTATGACAGACACATTTTAAATTTAATTTCCAAGTCTTTCATATTTCCTCTTTGAGTTTGGTTACACAAAGATCATGAATAAAGCCTGAGCATATAAAACTAATGTGTAAGATAAATATTTTTAGCACCGTGTGCAGAAACTAAATAATTGCGTTAAAACCCTTGTTCTTGGAAATATACAATCAGAGTGAATCAGTAAAAAATATCACCCCATTAATCACTGAAAAAATGTTCTATACCAGTGGTGGCGACCTGTGGCACGCGTGCCAGAGGTGGCCTGCAGAGCCTGTCTGTGGACATGCGCGCTGTCGCCACAGCTCAACTCCACCACATTTCTCTATGACGTTTCTCAGCATCGTTTGCCTGCAAACAATGAAACAGAAGAGCTGATGATGTTGGGATGCCCTACCTCCCACAAGCCAGCTGGGTTTCCAGAGTGCGGGTGCACCACCCAGCTGGTTTTTGGTTTCCGGCACATGCATACCTTCCGGTTTGGGCACTCAGTCCCAAAAAGGTTCACCATCACTGTTCTATACTTTAAGGTTAGAAGTTAGAACCTTTTCTCAGCACAATTCTGCTATGATTACACTGAGGTGTTTTGTTTGTGTTTTTTTTTTGTTTTGTGACCTTCAGCTATAGCAAACATTGTAAAAATTATTCCTGGCAAAATACACATGACAATGTAATTTCCATTGTGCAATATTGAAATATTGTTTGTGGAGTAAAACCCTAATGACAAATTGACATGTGTGTTTATGTGTATACTCTCAGTAACCATGTAGATTTTTTTTCTGACATTAACCTAGTCCTTCAGATATTCTAACAATGTATTTTTAGGTGTATAAGACCCATTGGACTATAAGACACATCTAGATATACATCACATCCTGTTTTCATCCTCCTCAGGCCCCAGAAGCATTCTGCAGGCCTACAGAACCCTCCACATGGCCCATTTTTGCCAAAAAAAAAAAAGGGTGCGTTTTTGGCAAAAATGAGACATGAGGGGGGTCAGAAAGTCCAAAACAGGACCGAATTTGGTGTATAAGACTCACAGACATTTCCACCCACTTTTTTTGGTGAAAACAGTGCATTGTATACACCGAAAAATATGATAATCACCACAACTACAACTGTCTCCATCCACCTTGTTCTGGTCATCTTCACCTTCTCTTCACTTCCACCTTTTCCAGCCTCTTCAGTGAGCTGGTTCTTCACATAATGTATTTGAATTAGATAATTTGAGCCTGGTCATTTGTGACTTTAGTCAGAATTCTGGGTTGATTTGTTTAATGATCCATTTGTTCCATGGTATTGTCAGGAGTCTGAAGAATGAACATGAAATTCCAAAAGTATCTATATTCTTTCTATCCTGATTCTTCAGTCCAACTTTCATTTCCATAGACTGTAAGAGGGAATGATTCTAATCTTTGTAAGTCTTGACAAATCACAGTATCTGAACATTGCAATCCAAAACAATAATGATGCTCCACCATCTCCAAAATTTGACAATTAGTTTGAACAAAAGTGCGGGAACTCAGAAAAGAATAAAGAAAGAAAATAGCAAAGCCACTTTAATTTCTCTTTCGCTATAGTTCCCTTTTTTTTATCAAGAGACAAACAAATTGAGAGGGGGGAGAGTTTTGCAGAGATAAAATGAGAAGATGGGAGTTATTTCAGTCCTGCAGTTAAAGGAGCTAAAAAAGAGGCAGCGGCAATGGCAATGGAACCACACTTTGGTAAGATTGCTAATAAAAATGCATTAATGCCATCACCAGCAGTTTAATCTGATTTAAGGGAGTATTTACCTTTCATCTTACATATGTTTTTTGCTGAGCATGGTCACCTTTCCACCAAATCCTCTGTGAAAATCAAACTGAGTGCACAAGTTAACTTTTAAATTCTCATCACAATGACCCCAAATTCTCCATTAGTACAATTTCTGTTTATACAGAAAGATTGCCCTTAATCAATTGCACAACTTTTTTTATTTGCAACTTTATATTTTATTAGCACTGCATGTCTCCCCCTGGGCTTATGATTTAAAAACTTACTCTCATTCTCTCTAGGGCAAAGAGTAGATTATGTCATTTCCAGCTGCTATTGCTTTTATGTTCTTCATTAACCTTTGATGACTTAAAGAAAAGGCAAGGGAAAAACCAAAACAAGCAACTCAAAATGAATCTGGATGTATTGCTGCACCTTTTGAAAGATGCTGATATTTTGCAGCTTTGTATACATTGAGATGCCACTTCTTCCTTTCTTATAAATATCCATGTACTGATAAAGCAGTAACAACTTAAGTGGGTTCTTGGTGTTCTCTAAGCTTGGTTATTTTCTTTCAGGCAATTCATTACTTAAGTTCATCATCATCAGTGCTAGTAAAGAGTGAAATTTCCTCTCAGTTTATATTCTGAGGCTGTTGAGTCTTTTGGTTTACTTGGGATATTTTGAAGGGCTTTAGTTGGTTTGTGTGTTACACCGATTCCACATATTTGCAGACTGAGTAGTTCCAGAAGATAAAATAGGAGTCATTTACAGCATACAGTATAATGACTGCAATTGCTACTACATAGGACAAACAGGAAGAAGACTAGCAACATGCATCCATGAACAACAACTAGCAGACATAAGACATGATGAAAACTCTTTAATTTCATAACGAATGCACAGATTCAACCATATTCTCAACTGAAAAACTGTGACCATCCTAGACTGAACCAAATCCAAAAATGCTAGGAAATTTCTAGAAGTCTGGCACTCTGACAAATTAGCCATCAATAGACATATAGACATAAACAATATCTACATACTACGTACGTAAAAGAGACAAGCCAAAAGGGGGATTAAAAAAAAAGAAAATACCTCCTCATTAGCAATTGGCACACAGTTGAGTGTAGAGTAACACCAAGATTAACAATCAAGAAATAAATTTCCCCTATCAAGGAAATGCCAACCAAGCTAACAGTAAACAGCTCAACCAAATAACTTCTAAGACCACTCTCACCAATACTGGCAAGGCAACAGTAGTGGCGAACATTTTACTTACTGAGTGCCAAAAGGTACATGCTTTGCATGTGCCATCCACACTTGTGTGCAGCTCCTCCACATGCGCTGCATGTGCAAACGTACCCATCTGTGTATGCATGCAACTTTTGCATGTGCAATGCATGTGCACTGCACGCAGGCACTCATGCATACATGCACAATCACATGTGCATCCACGGGAGATCTCTGAAGACCAGCTGGATTTCCTGCTGCAATTGCGTGCATGCATAGCGGAGGCCCGAAGACCAGCTGGGTCTCTGCAATTGCACATGCGTGCATGTGCAAATCACATGTGCATGCTCAGCTGGAGGTAAGTTGGCCAACAGCTTGTATGCCCAGCAAGATGGCACCCATGCCATAGATTCGCCATTACAGTACTAGAATATAAACTGAGAGCAAACTCCACTCTCTGTTACCAATCCAAAATCAAAGTATAAACTGAGGCAGAGTTGGCAATGATAAGACTGCTACTTCTCCCAGTGTCCTGGTTACTTATCTCCAAAGCACAGCTATGTTACACAAAGTGTCAAGCAAATCAGGTTGAAGCTTGAACTTCAACCTGGTAGATTCCATTGAATAATATCCCTCAATATCCATTTTCTATCATTTAAATTACTCTTTTACTAAGTGCTATAAATATGACTATGTTGTTGGTATTTTGCAATTACTTTGTCTTCAGTAAAAAGACAACTGACAAATTGGAACGTACAATAAAGAAAATGTCCAAACTGATTATATTGTGCTGTATTGTTGTGCTGTGCTATGTCATGTCATGTCATGTCATGTCATGTCATGTCAGTATTATTTATTATATTATTTTAGCGTAGACAATTATACATTCCAGTGCAAATGGATGATAGTTAAAGTCATTAAATTCAACTATAACAGAGCGAGCTGTGCAAAACAAATTGTATGAATGGGCCTTAAACATTAGTAATATGTCTGCCATTTATATTTGTAAGGATGTTATTCACATGAATAGAATAGAGGAAATAGATGACAGGAAAGTTGCTTGGTTTAAAAGTGCTTGGTGCCATAAACAAAGCATGTATGTATTTCAATCCTATATTTTTTTCAAATATTTTGAGAACAGGGTAAGAAGTTAAAGTGGGAACAAGATAAAAAAGCTCTGTCGCACATCTCCATTTGGTTTTTTTCCTGAATTTCTTACAAAAAGATGTGATTCATTCACATTTAACTATCTAATAAGATATTTTCACAAGCCATCTATCCAGTGGCTTAATAAGTGTTTCAGATAAAATATCCAGGGTTATGCAGTTTTTAACTACTTTCATCTTAAAAAGGGGAAAAGGAAATGTAAAATTCATTAGAGTAGCAAAACCTAAGATCATTACTAATTGAAACATGGGAGATACATTGTAACCTGCTTACAGTTCTGCTACTTAAAGAACTGGCTTAAGAAAAGCTTTGGCCCAATTAATATTGACAGATAGAACCCAGTCCAGTGGTGGAATTCAATTTTTTTTTTACTACCAGTTCTGTGGCCGTGGTTTGGTGGGTGTGTCTGGGGGGGTATCATGTAACTAGGAGGGCAGTTTCTGTAAGCAGGACAATAAAGATTAGGCTAGAAACAACACCAGAATGTTTTTTCCCTGCCTTCCTTACAGGATTAACCCTATAAAGTGGAAAAAACAAAAGGAGATTTCTTTCTACCAATTGGTTCTCTGAACTGCTTAGAAAATTTACTACCAGTTCTAGCAAACCTGCTAGAACCTGCTGAATTTCACTTCTGAATCAATCTCCTGAAAGAAACACACAACAACCAACTTAGTTTACTGAAGGCTCACCCACCGATTTGTGTCCATGCTGGGTCTGGGTGAAGCCTGGAGAAATTCAAGCAAAAATCTTTGGCCTCACTATTCAAAGAGATAGAACTGAAAATGCATGCCTCTGTTATAATTAACTTTCACATCCTCCTTTTATCAATCTTAAATATTTTAATCATTTACTTACCCATTACCTTAGGGGGCTATTGTCTTAGAACACTTGGATGCTTTTCCAACAATGGTACTGTTGGGAATACTTAATGACATTCTTTACCAAGAGCATTTAGTATCTACTCAAATTCCAAAGACACATGCATCTGAAATGCTGTAGTTATGATAATTGAAAAGTAATCTCCCCTCTTATAATAAACTATGATGATAGATCTCACATGGTAATTACATGGTACCTTCTAAACTACTAGAGTTATTTAAGTATAAGCTGGGTGTCATGACAATTAAGTCTGGGGTTGAAAATTGCACACATCATAGTGTCAAGGGATATTGAGTCTATTGTAGGGTTCAAGCTTCCATAATGAATTAAGATTTTTATTGCTGACTTGGATAGATTCAATCAAATCCCCTGTTGACACAAAATTAGGCAAGATGTTTAATGCCTTCAGAGAGTTAAATAAAATTAAAATAAACTTGATAGGTTTGAAAAATAAACTGAGGGACCCAATGAAATGTAACATAAACAAATGGAAAATTCCTCAGCTGGGATACTGGATGTAAATGTTAAAAGAATAAGCTTGGAAATAATATCTGTGAGGGGGAAAAAATTGGAACAGCAGCTGATTGAATATGAGTCTGCAGTCACTATTGATAAAGATGCAAATATCATTTTAGGTCACATCAACTGAAACATAGTGTCCAAACCAATGGAGATATTCTGTTAGTTTATTTCTGCATTTGTCAAATCTCAATTTAACTGTTGTATCTCATTCTAGTACCATAAGAAGGATTCAGTGAAATCAGGGACAGGTGAGGAGTAAAAGAAAAAAAAAACAATAAGGAAGGACAAGTTCCATGAAGACACACTGATTTGGTACATTTTATGTTAATTAGCAGGGCTGAGGGGACCTATTAGTCCTCCTCAGATATTTGAAAGGATGTCACATGAATAAGACCTATTCATGGAGTTACTGTATAGGAAGGCAGAGTCTAATTAGGATAAAAAATCC
Organism: Myanophis thanlyinensis; assembly: GCA_017656035.1. NCBI lineage: Eukaryota > Metazoa > Chordata > Lepidosauria > Squamata > Homalopsidae > Myanophis > Myanophis thanlyinensis. The sequence goes on along the minus strand of JAEANM010002695.1, from coordinate 10,020 downwards.
TAACAGTAAAAGCAGTTTGACAGCAGAATCAATTATGCAAAGACATAGTGAGTTCCTTTCTCTTAATGCTTTTTTAAGAAGAAGCTGGCGAGCCATCTGTTAGTAAGGCTTTAATTTTGATTACTCACTGGGCAGGGGGTTGGACTTCATCACCTAAACGACCCTTTCTAACTCTATGCTTCTTCACATCTAACCATAGGGTTGGTGTGCCTTCCAGGAAAAGGGCATTTCTATTCCATGTTTGCTACTCTTAACCAGCAGGGTTTAGGATTTCCCTGTAAATATTGTAAATGATCTTTCTTTCTTTTTTTTTTAATGTATCCATTTATCTGGCCTAGTTCACTAGAAGTTTATCCCGGCAACTCCTTTTTTTTTTTTTGTAATTCTGAATATTTTTTAAAGAGCGTGCAAATTTGTGTCTACTCTGAATTTTGCACCACATGTACTTTGAGACATTCTGGAAGACAATGACGCAACATGCCTTCCATGATTTCTGTTCAATGCTATTACCTCTTTCCACCATCCTTGATTTCAGAATAATCAGTTTACTTTATTCCGGACTTTGAAGAGGTACAAAGTAATTTTAAAAAACCCTGAAAAAATGTCCAGTCCACTTCAGTTAGAATCGATACTAATATAATTAATATAATGTATGTCATTACTTTTCCTGACAAATATTTCAATAATTTATTCTGTCTAGTAGCTTGAACATTGTTTTTATCATGAAATTGTTAATAGAAGGTGAATAAATATTATACTTTATCAGGTGTACTGTCATAGTATTCCAAATTGGTCCTTTTTTTTTCTTTTTTTGCCTAAGATTCCAGCCAATATATGAGAGGGCATAACATCAGCCATTCCTTCTAGTTTTCTTTCTCTTTTGGCCAATAATCAAAATTCATTATTTATTGAACATGCTCAGACAAAATTTGGCTGTTTCCAGGTTCCGTATCCTTCTTTCTGCAATTATTACCTTTTTGTTTTTTAGAGTTTATGTACACTACACACCAGTTGTTTTCAGTCTATCAGCTAATTCTATTTTTCCTACCTAACTCAGGATTTGCTTCTCATTGAGATATCTTTCAAGGTTCATTTTTTTTCTTATTTTGATTTGTTTCTGTAAATCTTAGAATTATTCCAGGTAATAATATGCAAATGAGTGCAACTATTTTATATTTTAAGGAAATTATCCCCAAAGTCTTTAATGTTGTATTTTGACACACATTAAAGGGTTTGTTTGTTAAATAAAAATTAAATTTATTCTACATTTTAAACATAGTGAATTTGTGTTGTTATCCTGATACCAATATGATGATATGCCACCACTTTCAGTGATATCAGTTTTTTTAAAAGAACTAATGGTTTATTGGGAGGGAGGGAGGAAGGAAGGAAGGAATTTGTTGAAAATAGATCCCAAATCTCACTTGCAGTTTAATGTTGGAATTTCAAATTAGGATACTCTAGGTTGAAATTTGAATTTTCAGAATTTATTCCTGTCGTACTCCTAAACTTGCTGATAGCCCATGCACATACTACATTGCATTTAAACACAGGATCATTTTTTTTCATTATTAACTAGGTAGAAGATATCTCAGCCATCTAAAACCAGTTACAGTAGAATATAGGAGCATGCACCAACAATTACTTTCCCTTCTTTGTTGACAATACCCCTTCTGAGATTTCACTTCATTGCTATCTTGAAGCTACCATGTGCTTTTAGAGGAATATGTAGAGTATATATAATTGACCAACAGTTGTGTAGATAAGCAATATTTATTTACTCAGATTAACAGTTTAGTGGGGTTGCATCATTTCGTTTAGCCAAATTAAATATAAGCTTGCTACTTAGAGTAGATCTTTCTTTTCCATTTGATTGACATCAGTCAGACCCCCTGTTACTAAAACTTGATCATAGGAGGAAAACAACAACAACAAATAATTACTTACATCTTATATATGATATGATCATTTCACTATCAAATTTTACAAATCCAGCATACTTTCTATAGGTTTTTGATAAATATCCTTACATGTAAAGTATCCATGCAAAATGGATTTTTATTTATCTTTTTTAAAGTGTATCATAATTTAAACCAAAGTTTATTTGAGCCTCCAAATATATTCCTACCAAACTGCAAATAGTATTACAGATAGCTGTAGTTTATTAAGGTCAAATAAAATGATTTGCCATGAAATTTAAATCACTATTCTAAGATGTTGTTTTTGTCACATTTTTGCTAAAGATCAGCTTATTTGAGGGACATACTGGCACTTTGCAGATAATGTACAAATTAATAAGGTTACATAAAGTATAAAACTACTGAGATGTATTTTTAATATTTATTATGTAATGTAATCTATATTTTAAATGCAGGGTGAATAAAGTTAGCTTTCTTGTTAGCAATAAAACAAAACTGAAATGATAAACCTACCTTTTTCTAGGGCACACAGTATTATTCATAAGCCTGGCTATATAGAACATGGTTTTTCGTTTCAGAACATTTGATGGTAGTTAATTCCTTTAATCCATAAGTAGTCAGTGATGCTATTGAAACCAAGTTGTTCTAATAGATTGTTTCAACATATAAAATGTCCTAGTTTAACTTGTGGAAGAAGACTGACAGACTGAAGACAATTCCAAGCAGATCTCTAGTGAGCACTGGGAGATGAAAAAATAATTATCTTGCTCAAACCATAGTTGGCACTTTTGAAAGACATTAAATTTGCATATTTTCTTTTATAATCACTTTTGGAAATTGCTTGTTAATAGTTTTCAGCTTTCAGAAATCTTTGTATCAACAAGTTTGACAGGCCTAGGTGAGTTTGCCTTCAATTCTTAATGAAATTGTTTTCACTATAAGTTTAAGAATGTTTGTTAACAATTGAAAAAAAAAGAAAAAAACTTTATTAAAACTTTGATTTTGGAAAGATATAAGTGGACTACAGGTCCAGATAAATTTGACATAAGATTTTGGAATTAATTATAAAGAATATTTTGTTTTGAATTTTTAAAAAATATGATCACTTAAAAGTTGAACACAGGGGGATCTAAAGATTCTAATTAAAGGAAAAGAACCTATAGATTTGACTAACAATTACAGAATTGTGCAAAATATTCTATGACTGGAAATATTGATTAATAATAATAAGCTTCTATGAGTATCCTGTGTCTAAAATATATTATTAAAGAGGAACAGGTTGTACTTGACAAGACCAAGTCTGAGTTGAAAATAGACTTACAAAGACAGCTATAAGAATGACAAACAAAGAAATGACCTTTAAAAAAGCTGAAGTTTTAATAATTAAAAGTGGCATACAAACAATAAACAAAGAGGAAGTCTTGGGTAATTTTACTCTTTGTATTTTTTGTTTTTGTTTTTAATATTGTAAGTCTTTAGTAATTACTTTTTAAAAAAAGTAGCCTAGGGTACTTAATTATCACCTATTTCCAGTTAGACTTTATATATAGATGTGGAGACAGATGGGGCAGGGAGAAAGAGAATTTACTATAGCATTCATATTTTTAATACACAAATCCTTTGTGCTAGAATCATATTTGGTTAAGTATAATGAGTTTTCTCTTCTATGAGTTTGATTGCTTCCTGTATATTTCTATAGCCACCACTAGCAAATTACAATACAGAAACAAATCAACTGTATATCCTAATTTCCAATTCACCATTAGTGAGCTGAAACAATGGAAGAAGTAGTAGTATAAAATATTCTCTCAAACACGTTTTCTGAAAGCAGACGGTTAGGTTTTCACTCCTCTTCTCCAAATTATTAATAGAGTTGGTCTGAGCACATTTGAAACCAGTAGGGCTGAACAATAGTGAAGGATTAGAACATGGTGTGTAATTTTTTTTTTAGCCATTGACACAAATGTCAGAAAGCAATTTAAGGGTTCAACAGCCTGTTCTTCACCAGATACTAAAAGACAACTGAGTAGGTGGAGGTAGTTTGACTATGTACTGTACGGCCTGATTTGTTTAGATCAACTTCCCACATGAATTAATTGACTGAGATACATGTTCTTTTAGGTTATTCTTGTGTCATACTAACAAACTTCTAGACCCAGTTTGGTTTATTATTATAGACACAGGGTCACAGAAGTGCATAGTCTCTTTCATCTAGCTCTCACTGTATCAATAAACCTCTGTCTGGGATGTGGCAACTAACATGTCAAGAGGAAAACCTGGACACTTCAACATGTCATCTATGGCTTGTTACTGAACAATGAACAATACATTGTCTGCACAAACTGAAAAGCAAGAGCTCTTGCAAAGATTTGTATTGCTCACCTGCAGAATGCATGAATTGAAGGAAATAGTTCTTAGTTCAGTTCAGTAGACTCTCTTCAGTAAAAGCTTTATCTAAGCACTGGGCAGTATTAGCCAGTATAGATAACATTAAAATAGACAGAGTAAAGCAATTCCTATTTAATCAAACAACAGATACAGATTTAGCAGAAAACTCAAACATTCATTCCTGAGGAAAATGTATCCTGTTGTTTATAACGGAGCCCATAGATATGTTTGATAGGCTTTTAAACCATAGCTTCTGTCTCAGCAAGTGTACTATTTTTAAATTGATAAGATAAACAGTCTTCCTAATACACACGAAGTGGTGCATGAGTCATAAGATGGGAGGGAAGGAGAGAGAAGACCATTTGCTGACAAAAATGCTCAGTTTCTTTTCTGTGTGTACAAATAGATTCAAAATAGCAGCATTTTATTAATCTGCATTTTCTTCAAAATCTGAGAAACTTTTAAACCTGTGCTTCATCTTAGAGTACAATTTTATAATTAATTTTAACTTGATTTTTAATTGTAATTTTTAGATATCAGCTCATTTAATGATTTTTACATTGGTTTTTTAAATTTTTGTCTATGTATTTTTTATCTGCTGTAAACCGCCCCGCGTCCCTAGGGAGAGGGGGTGGTATATAAATTTAAATAAATATAAATACAAATACAAAATACAGTCTTTCTAGTCAAACTTGAGGTCAAAAACCCTGAGCTAAAGTCCTGGCATCCATGATGTGTTTGCATACAGTATGTGTATTTGCCATCAAATGATCACATTACATTGCTTACCTAGAGGATAAATAAGGTACAGCATAGTCAAATACAGCGTAGTCACATTAATGAATTTTCTACAGATGAAACTGAAAAGCCACATGTATATCTTTCCACCCACAGAGCCATTTGTTTAACAGTGACCATTTACTACTGAAACTGTGTTTCAGAAAGAGAAATAAAGATAACAGTAAAGAAGGAAAATATATTCTGAATGCAATCAGACATTTAGTGGCACTCAAATAGATTTGGTCTTTTGGGCTTTTGATACAAAATAATGAATGAATTTATGTTTTCAAAAATTTAGTTATCTTTTAGTAGTCACGCTTTTTTCAAAAAACATTGAAAATGCATTGTATGCATTTAAATGTATGTAATTTAGGAACACAAAAAATATATTATTCATTTTTATAAAGGAACATACAAATGTGTTACATTATGGGAAACAACTTGCAAGAAATGCATCCATTACTCATATTTTGTTTTAAAACAGTGTCAGGAAAAATTCATACAAAAATGAGGAAATTTAATGAGGAAAGTACAAGTTGAGAAAGGAATGGGAGAAATTAATTTTAAAATTAATTTGAAAGGGGACAGCAGCAAATCTAGGGGCCACAATGATTTACACTGTTTATCACAACTATGTATTGGTGGGATAGTTACTGGGCACAGAATTGTCACCTTATTTGAGTTTTATATTTAATAATTTTAAATAAGAAAAGTGTTACTCTCACACAAAACGTGTGACTGCTGATTCCCACCAGATCAACTAGAATTGGTCAATTACTTTGCTATTTTGTCAATTCTGATGTAGTCCACTGTATTTATTTTTGGCTACAAAATAAATGTAACAAAATAAACATTTAAATCTCAAAATTATACTATATAATGCTTATCATGTTTAAAATGCCATTGTGGCCCCCTCTTTCCAATTAATTTAATTGTATTTTGACTTTGTCTTTTAGTTGGTCTTGACTGCTGGCAAGGCAACATTTTTAGAAACATTCTTTGGAAAATGATTGGCCCAAAGTCACCTACTTGATTTTCTTGCCCAGACAGGATTAGAACTCTGCCCACTCCAAATCCAGGGCTTAACTCCTAACCCAAATGACTCTTATTTTTGTGAATTCAAATATATAAAGAATAAAAATATAATCCAAATGATGATGTAAGTTAAATTCTATAAAATTGCCCAGTGTATTTAAAACTTGAAGTCAACATTTCTTTCTTATTAAACCTTAAACTTAATATCCCAGAGTAAAATAGAAACTGTTTAAACATTGCAACCAAAAGGTTTCTAACCTTCAAATACATTTTTAAGTTCATTATAAAGTACCATAAATGTCTTCCATAGAAACAAATATTATGGCTTGTTCATGACCTGTGCAAATTAGCCAAATTTGAACTTGCTGTACATGGCTCATGAAATCTCTTCTCCCATCTCTATTTTTAACACTGCTGTCACTGATTATAAGCATTTAAAGGCTGATTAGCTTTGCTGAACAGTTAAAACAAAATGCTAACCTAAGAAATATAAACTGCTCTTCTTATAGTAAAAAGGCATTCAAGACGTAGTAATCTTAATTAACATTTAGGTAAGATTTTGATGAAAGCATTTCTATGCCCTAACATTTAAACAGTTGCATAAAATAAATCTATAGGACCACTATTAATTTGAAAATGTAACCATAATGAAGTAAGGCTTACTTATACAACAACCAATCTTGTTCCCTTTCACTAAGCTTAATATAATGCAAAAGTCTGTCATACAACATATTGATTAGCTGCAAGGAAATGATTCTGTTTGTAGGGCACACCTTGAGACGATATGTCTATGTATGTACACACACACCTTTCATTAATAATGAATGAGGACATAGTTTGTATTTAGCCCTGTATTGATCTTTTAACTTGTATATTTAGCCTACAACTATTTTAATTACCAAAGATTTGCTACAAAATACTGCAAACTATTAGGTTATTGATTATGTATTAACCATGTGCTTTCACAGCAATTTCATTGATTACATGAATACACTTGTATAGTACCAAGAAAACTCTCAGTGGACAGATGAAAAGTATCTTAAAGACTGGAGCCTTGATACACTTACACCCAGTAACCCTATCAAATATAATAAAACTTGAATATCATTAAAAAGTATTAATATTTAACCCAAATAAATATAATGAAACTTAAATAACATTAAAAAGTTCAGTGTTGTTTTTTTTAATCCTAGCAGCAGCAAACTAAATGAAAATAATATGCTTTTTCCATGATTGCTTTTGATCATTGCAAAAGAGTATGTCAAATATACATAAAAATCATAGTCACTTCACATTAACACACTCTATTTGGCCCATGAAAAACAATATAGCTAACTTCTAGCAATACATCAGGTCAGAGCCCTTTAGCCACACATCAAATAAATACCTACAATAGTGCCAGTGTAAATAATTAAGTCATCACCAATAGACTTTCAGCAGTTAAAAACTCCTTCCATCAATCTAATTAGCAACTGATTAATATAAAATCTTAACAAAAACCTAAGAGCTTACTTGATTCAGGCTGTGAGAATTGTGTGTTAAAGAACTTTTATCAGAAGAAAATTCAAAAAATAGTAAGTTTTAAAAGTTAAAGTCTCCTGCAAATCATGCTCAAGTTCTTGTACTTTTCTTGAAAACAGCATGGATGTGAATTGCTATATTGTCTTTTTCCCAGTTTAGCCACACTTTAACTCTTGAGCCAAGACAAAGTCAGGCTACTGCCTGACAGATTAACAACTCTTTCTACCAAAATAGAAAATAACATGAATAAAGTGTATGTTCAAAGAGTTACCTGTACATTTCTTTATGTTGCTATTCCTCTTTCCATGAGAGCCTAGCTTGCATCCAAAATTTTCTTCCCAAAATTCTGCAAACCACACATTCCTTCTGTTATTTGCAAGGGTTCGACTTCTAAAATATCTATCAAAACCTGAATTGAAAATACAAATATACATACATGAAGATCAGAGAAGAATGCTGAATGTGATAAGAATATTTGGCCTTATATGATATGGCTCTTTCTGTATATAAATGTCCCTACTTTGTAAAATCTTATAGAGCTCAACACTAGAGCAATGTAAAGCCTATCTTTATTACTATTACATTAATACAATGCAGAGTTGTATTTCATCCATTATCCATTCATGACTGAACGTTGCTACTATGCATCATCATAACTGTAATAAATTAATTCAGCAGTTCAGAAAGATATTTCTGATAATATCTTTATTATCAGAAAAGATAAGGTATATTTTGAGTTCTCTGTCTCAATGTTTTTGGCAAAAGGCAGTTTTCATACTCCTCCATTTCACTTTTATCTTGCATTGCTGTTACCTCATGTTACATACCAGAAGTCTTAGAAAGTCTTACTCATTACTTAATGAAGCTGAAATTCTGAAAAATAGTTATCTCAAGTATATATGGAACAAGTTGCAGTTTTCATGTTGCACAGTATTATCAACTCTGAGTGGTAGTTGCTTACTCCCAAAAGACATCAAATTGTAGATCCTTCTTTTCTTAATTAAGCTGCCATGACTGAATGTGGAATCTTTTATCTACATTTATTATGTCATTTACCCATAATCCTATAGATCTTAAATCCAATCAGTTATGATTCTAAATATTGTGCCAGTGACTATTGTATATTGGCAATGGAGGTAAAAAAAATTGAACGGGCAGGATATGTAATTTCCTGATATAGAAACAATTAGCTGATATTAGTAAATGAAAGATATTGCATATTTAACTAGGTGGTAGATTTTCTACCAATAGGAAATTAATTTAAACATTAATCAGAACCATTGAGCATAGAATCTATTTTCACCAACTAGATAATGTCAATAAACTGATATTTGAAATAAGTAAAGGAAACTTTGAACACTGGGCTTTCATCCCAAGTCTGGGCTTAATTTTTATCATTTATTTATTGCTTTGCATTTATTGAATTATTTTTGTGTGGGCAATATGCCTGATTCTATGTTTCCAGCTGTTTCCCAGGACAGCAATTCTTCATACTTCTACCATTGGGCAAGAGATACAGAAGCATAGCCAGCCAGACAAATAGGCTGAAAAATAGCTTCTATCCATAGGCCGTCCGACTTCTAAATGCCACATAACACCATGACTAGACTTAATAGAACAGACTCACAGTGTCAGTGCAACGTGAAATATGTACATACCGGTGGTATAATGTGTGTGTTGTGTGTGTAAATGTGTGCCTAGCCTGGGTATTTCCTGGGGTTAGGGAGTTGTTTATAAGTCTGGAGATGTATTCTGTATTGAATGTATTCTGTGTTTCTGTGTTTTGTGTGATTGTACTGATGGAGGCTCATTCAATTTCATTGCACACAAGTTGTGCATTAACAATATAGGATTGAATTGAATTGAATTTATGGATGGGGTTGTTTTTTTTTTAGGGCGGGGGGGTTATATACCATCCAGAGTTGAATGGCCAATAAATTTCAATAAAGAAAGAAATAGGGTAAAAATAGCAGTGGCACAAAATGATGTTATTGCTGTACAAGAAAGCTTCAGTTTAGAATTTTTTCAGTATAAATAAATTGAATCGTTTACCTAACATGTTCTTCTCATAAATTGGATGCACAATACAGGTAATCCTCATTTAATATCCATTGATTCAGCACTGAATGAGGGGTAGTTACAAGCTGTTTTTATAGTTACGACCCTCAGGGCATCCCTACAGTCATGTGATCACCATTTGTGACTTTTACAGCTGGCTTCCAACAAAGTCAATGTGGAAGCTGGAAGGAGGCTGCAAATGGCAATCACATGATCACAGGCAGTGGTGAAATTCAATTTTCTTTTTACTACTGGTTCTGTGGGCGTGGCCACAGGATTAAACATCACCAAGCACAGAATTAAACTTCACCAAAGTTAC